>VXBQ01014013.1:220278-258445 GCA_013400175.1 Phainopepla nitens
GGGCCCAGCTATCCAGCCAGTTCTTAACCCAGCAAAGAGTGCTCCTGTCCAAGCCATGAGCTGCCAGCTTTTCCAGGTGTGTGCTGTGGGAGACAGTGTCAAAGGGCTTGCTGAAGTCCAGGTACATGACATTCACAGCCTTTCCTGCATCCACCAGGTGGATCATCAGGTCATAAAAGGAGACCAGGTTGGTCAAACACGACCTACTCCCCCTAAACCCATGTTAGTTGGGTCTGATACCCTGGCCATCCTGTAAGTGCTGCATGATGACACTCAGTGTAAACTGTTCCATTACCTTACCATTTATTAAATAGGTAAGGTGATAAAGCAATTTTGTGGTTTATGTTTCATGCTGTATGTTGTGAAAAAGTAATCTTCAGGTGATGATTTCTATGAAGACATCACAGAAGTACTCAGGGTTCTCGTCTAAATCATTTTGATGATAGCTGGACATATAAGGAAGAAATTTTGCCTCACTCCACTAGAAAAGACCTTATTTCATTTAAAAGAAACTACATTTCATCTTGAATGCAAGATACTCCCTTAATTATCCAAAATTTTACTTGGTAATTCAGCTGAATGTTTCTAAATCAATCTAACATTTTTCAATGAGTACCTTTTCAGTTACATAAAAACACTGTCAGTTGAATAATCAGCAGTTTTGTTCTCTACTTTTGCAATGAAAGCAGACCTTCTAAAAGTAAGTGTTATGTTTTTCAGTCAGTAAGAGGCACAGACTTCATTTTATTGACAGTAACTTAAAAATGACAGTAACATAGATGTAATCAACAATTTTTCTTTCTCTTAATCTCCTAGAAGGTGTGCACTTATCACAGAAATGTCAAAAATGCACCTGCAAAATGTAACCAGAACTCTCAGGCAATGGGATCAATTCAATGTTTTTCTCATTTATAATACATCAGATAAACCCATGTTAAATGCTTTTGGGTAAAAACATTTAAAAACTGACAACATTCCTTGTTGTTATTATTGTCCTAATCCTTTTTTAAAGAGAGCTGGCTCAGTAAAAGATACTGTAAAAAAGTGAGATCCATATGGTTGTGTTTTTTCGAAGGCAGTTTATAAAAAATTATATTCGGCCAGTGCAAGCTGCTTTATGTATTTAGAAATGTTTTAATTTTAAGAAATGTTGTATAACTCAGGGATAGTTCCAAATGTGGCAGATAAGCAAAGAAATTAATGTTTTGATCTGCATATTTTGTATATTTACTCCAACTTTTGAAATATCAAGTACCAGTATCAATTTTATTAACCCTTTCAGAGTGCAAAATACACAGGTTTTGAAATTTTTGCTTTTGATTCTTCTCTCCTTATTACAGCATAAATCTATCTAAATCTTCTAATCAGAAAAATGAACCAAATTAAGTTCTTAGAAACCTCCCAAATATCAGTGAGAACGAATTCATTTGGTTTATGAGTCATTCACAGACCATCTCTGGAGTCAGGTTGCCCTTGTAAAAAATACACCACTGAGTCTGGACTGCACTGATATGGCTGCAGAACTCACATTGACAGAAGGGGTCATGGGATCCTATTTGCAGGTCAGCTTCTACTTGTGAGGCAGAATCCACCTCTCCATTTTTGCCAGCGGCATGTCCAATATCATTAGGAGGGCTTTGTAAGAATAAGGGTGGCAGGGGAGGAGCAACCAGCAGTTCTTTGAGAGAGCGACAAACAGGATCATGAAATCATGTAGCAGCTCATGTTGCAAAGGATAAATATCTTGAAATATCTACTCCAAACTTTCATGAAAAAAGGAAATCTAGATGAGATTATCTAGCACTCTAGTCCAGTTGGTTCTTGAAAATCCCAAATAATGGGGACTGTACCACCTTCCTGTGAAGGCTGTTCCAGTGAATGACTGTTCTCACTGTAAAATAAATTCTATCTTATACTAAAATGAGCAAAGGGTATGGGAAAGTATTTCAGGAAGGGATGAAAAAATCAACAAAAGCTGTTTAAATAAGGTCACCTCCAGAACTTAATATGCCTGCGAGCAAGTGTCTACAGGAAACCATCAGGGAGAAATTTGCCAAATCCTCTCCAGCAACTCCTCATACTGGGGTGGCTCTCTAAAGGGCCTATACATCAATACACAGGGGAATAAACGCAAGTTATTAACTTTTTAACACAAGTTAAGCGTGGGTTAAGAGATACTGTGTATTTTCAGTGTGACAATCTTGGGGTCATGGAGATGAGGTGGGATGATTTCCGTGACCCGAATCTTGCAATGAAGGGGTAAAGGCTCATAAGAAAGGATAAAAAAGGAAGATGAGGAGATCTGTGGCCTTTTATGTGGCAGACCAGTTGGAGTGCATGAAGCTCTATCTGGGGATTGATGAAGAATCAAAACAGCTATGGATGGGGATTAAAGAGAAGACAAATAAAGGCAACATTAAAGTGTCTGCTATAGGCCACCTAACCAGGTAGAACAAGTGATCAGACCCTCTATAGATAGATACCAACAGCCTCACATTCACAGACACTCAAGCTGGTGAGGGATTTCAATCACCCTGATATCTGATGGAGGCAGAAGAGCAGCTGAGGGTGTTCCAGGATTCCTTCAATAGTTTTCTCCTCTAAAGGATAGAGGGTCCAACAAGAAGCAGTGGTCTGCTTGACCTCAGAGACACCAACAAGGAAGGGCTTGCTGGAAATGTGAAAGTCAAAAGCAGCCTTGGCTGAAGTAACCATGAAATGAGTGAGTTAAGAAACATGAAAGCAGAAAGGAGGGCAAAAATCAAACACAGAAGAAAAGCATATAAAGGGTGGGGGCAAGGATCAGTAACCTGTCTGAAATACAGAAAAATTGTCCAAATATCTAGGGATGAAGTTAGCAATGATAAAGCCCAAATGAAACTGTGTCTGAGAAAACAAAAAAGGATTCTAAAAGCACATAGGCAACATAAGGAAGAGTACGCAAAATGTGGACCCACTTCTCAATGAGACTTGGGACCTGCTTAAGCAGAATATGGAAAAGGCCAAAATACTGAATGATGACTTTGCCTCCACCTTTATAGCAAGACCAGCATTTGGAAATGACAAATTCCAGAAATCGGAGGGCTAGGCTGAAGCAAAGAAGTTCTAACTTTACTGGAAGAAGATCAAGTCAGGGAATACTCACAAAAAATGTACGTACATAAACCCAGAGGTGCTGATGGGATCATGAGATGGTTTGTATTGGAAGAGACCTTTTAAACAACATCTACTTCAGCCCACTTCCATGGCAGGAATACTTTTCATTGTATCAGGTTGCTCAAAGGCCAAACCAAGCTGACTTTGAATACCTCCAAATATGTGGCATTCCCAGCTTCTCTGGGCAATCAGATCTCCATCTTTAAGTCCCTTTTAGGTACTTGAAGGCTGCAGCAAGGTCTCCCCAAAGCCTTTTTTCCGGGCTATACAGCCTCAACATCCTCATCCTTTTTTTTTGGGTGGCCCAGATTAGAAAGGTGTGGGGACAGCAACGTTAGTTCCCTACCATGAGCCCCTAGGAATTTCTTTTGCAGCCCCAGTGTCTCAAAACCTCAATTTCACATAGAAAGAACTTCATTACTGTAGTCCTTTCCTTGTGGTTCAGAGAGTTAAGAGATGTGGAAAAGTAATTGCCAGTGGTAGCTGAGACAGAAGGACTGACGAGCCTCTACTGCATAAGTTGTTAGTAGATATCCAGTCTTATTTTTGAGGGGTGCGGAAAGAGTTGGCTGATATCACTGAGACTTTATTCTTAGTAATCTTTGATTGCTTATGGACGCTGGGAGAAGTTACCAAAGACCACAGGAAAGTGGCTGTAATTCCTGACTCCAGGGAGCACCATAAGGAGACCCAAGGAACTACAAGCTGGTCAACCTTAACTCAATCTCCAGAAAGGTGATGAACCAGCTAATCCTGGAAAGAATTTCTAGATCCAGTAAGGACAATAAATAAACAGAAGTAGCCAGAATAGATTAAACAAGATGAAGTCATGCTTGACCACCTTAACAAATGTCTACACTGAAACTACTGCCTCGGTAGGTAAGGGAAGAACAGCGGATATTGTGTGTCCAGAATTTGGGAAGGCCTTTGACACTGCCTCCTATGAGATCACCACAGATAAGCTGCTATATAGGATTTGCATGAGTAGACACTGAGGTAGATTGAAAATTGACTGAATGGTCAGACTCAGAGGGTGGTCACCAGCAGTGCAAAGAGTAGTTGGGAGACCATTAATCAGTGGTGCAGCCCAGGTGTCTCTACTGAGCCTAGTCCTGTTCAAGATCTTCAGTCATCTAGGTAATGGGGAAGAGTGTATTCTCAGCAAGACTTCATAATGCACAAAACTGAGGAGTGACTTTTAGGCCAGATGGTCATGCTGGCATCCAGAGGGATCAATTTTCTATTAATTTGAATGCAGAATGCTATTTCATTTCAGTTTGTAGTCATAGAAAAGTCTTTCCATTTATTGCTTTATCTTAAAAATCCAAGATTTGTGACTCTACACCAGATTAGACTAGCTGAGTATCCTCAGGTTGGAAACCATCAGTTTAACAGATCTATGCTCACCAGACATTTTTCCTAAAAAATCTCACAGCTTTCTTAATGATTATCAAAGTTTCTTCCCAGTATTAGGCCCTGTCATAGTTAGCAATCTATGAAGTTTTCTGCTGGCACAGGAAAGTGTATAGATTCCAGGCATTAGAAGGAACATCTGTTGTTTCAGGAATAAAAATCTGTCTTGAAACAATATAATTTCTCTGAATATTTCACAGAATTTCCCCCCATGTTTCTGTTTTTATTTTTCTACCTTTTAATTCATATTGGCAATTCAAAAGAGAAAACAAATTTTTTTCAGTAGTGGACATTATTATTTCAATGTTCTGAGCTTATCTGTGAGTGCAACTGAAAAAAACACCAAAAAATAAATTATTTGAAAGATATTCTATGAGAAGAAATCACTTAAATTCAGGTTCTCTAAAGAACTCAAACATGTTCTTTAAATAAGAAGCTTGGAGTTGAATTATTTTTAAGGTTAAATCCTTCTGGGAGCAACACTAAACTGTACCAAGCCAGAAATAATCTATCTTCGTATACTTCAGTATGTTTTCCTAAAGCAAAAAGTTTATATGATCACACTGCCTTGTATCTGTCAATTCTCCTCTACTAGTACTGAAATCATCCACCGGTTTTCAAGCACATTGAAAACAACAGATGAGATCTTACAGAGACTAAATTTTTTCAGGTTTCAGGAATACCATCAATAATAAATTGTCATTTCTTCCATCAGCACTATCCGAAAAAAGGAGAAAAGCAGTCATAACTGCTCACCTCACCTGCTCCAAGAATGAGCAGCCACCTGGCCAATCTAAGAGAGTAGTTACTGTGAACCTTTAAACAAGCCAGGGCACATGCTCTCTCTGACCCAGAAAAATAAACAGAGGATTGGAGGAAGCAACAAGTGCTTTGAGAATGAAGACATAGAAGCAAGCTGAGAATAGGTGGATGGGGATGAACAGAGGGGAACTGGACTAGTCCCAGGTTGCTAGAAAAAATTCTGTAGACAACTAGGGGCCGTTAATTCTAATTACTTCAGGATCAGCTTGATTTTGTGGGGGTTTTTAACTGTGTCTGTAATTCTTAATAGTAATTAAATAATTGTGCAATATTTCATTGTTTTTCTCTGTGCTTATTTTAATATACTTCTATCATTTATTGACAAGTGGACCAGTTGCAAAGAGTTTTTTTATAAATATAAAAATAAATATAAATATAAATATAAATATAAATATAAATATAAATATAAATATAAATATAAATATAAATATAAATATAAATATAAATATAAATATAAATATAAATGCAAATGCAAATATAAATACAAATACAAATATAAATGCATAGGGTTTGACTAGATTAAAACCAGCAATTCAGAAGTCTGTTTCTCTGCTCTTGTGTCAGAGATGAAAAGGAAGGAAAAAATAAAAAGAAAATGCCTGATGTTTTTAAACTATGCTTAGCAGATGTATCTCTAAATTACTTAATCTTATTACATGCCTTGTTATCCTCATTTTTTCCCCAAATAAAAATCAGTGTCATGGCACCTCTGGTGCAAACCAGCTCCAAATCAAAGACTAACTGCTGAGCTGTGAACGCTGGGCTTTCATGAACAAAGCAGGGTTCTATTTTCTTTTCCTTCTAAAGGGAAAAGGGATGAATAACATTCATTTTATCTTCCTTTTACTGTTGTTTACCTCTGAGTTTACACTATGCGTGGCACGCACAAGCTAAGGCTTCTAAGAAAAACCTAATAGACCTCAGTTGTGTGGTAGAAAACTTTCTTATTTAATCTTGCAACATCTGAGGGGAGAAAACCTCAATGTAAATGTGAGGGATCCCCTTGGGAATAAAAAAATCTGCATTTATTACATAGGAGGAAATTCATGGCTGGAAGTCTCTGCCCTACATGGGATTAACATTGCCTACAAGAACTTCTACGATTTCCTTCAGCAAGAGGAGAGTTAAACCAATGTTAAGTCCACCAATTTTATATATTTCTCCATTTGTCTTTTAAGATCTTGTATAATAGCTGACATTCACAGAACAACATCTCTGTGCAGTGACTGCTCTTCCTATCTGTGCCATAACTTCGTGTTGCTGTTTATAAGTGTGCTGTATGAGGTCTTTACCATAGTAATAGCAAAGTCCTTAATAGGTGACAAGGTCTCGTGGAAGGAAGTGCATCAAATATTGCACTGGCCACTACAGTTTTATAGCTGTTCTGTGCATCAGTGTGGTTTGTGCCCATCAAGCAAAATGGGTTGATACATCCACCACACAGAGGATTACTAAATTAGAATCTGAATAGAGGAGTAGGTGTCTACTTCAAGATAATAATTTCAGAATAGTGGGAAAAAGAAATAATGGGGCAATATGTGTTGGAATTAATCTATTTGCCATTCTGAGCTACAAAATGCTGAAAGATGTAAAAGTGTTCTGCTCCTTTTCCTGAGCTGGAGAACCAAAAGGAGAAGCTATGAAAGGAGAATTTATCTAGTGGGCAAGTAATCTACCTCCATTTTCCTCAAAATCTTGATGTGAACATATACAACTTCATTTTATTTCAAAATGCTGTTTGTCCAGCAAACAACAAAATGTAGGACTTTGTGAGTTACTTTGATGTTGTTGACAAGCCAGTCTCTTTCTCAATGGTTTTAATGGATGGAAGAATCAGTAGCACTTTTTTCATTTGTACTTGTGTGTCCCAGCTCCAGTTCTCTCTTAGTGGTATTTCCAGTAAATAGAAAGGTTATAGAAATCGGACTCCTTCAGCCTATCACCTGCTGTCTTTCTTTAATATTTTCAGTAAATTTCTTGTCCATAAATACAGCAAGAGGAAAAAAAAAAAATCAGTGCTCCCATCAAGCTTTTTCAAATAAATGCTAACACGTATCCATATACACTAATGGAGGCTGTGTGCTTACATCTCTTACGAGTGTAATGCTCTGTCAAACACCTTAAATTCTTTGATAGGTGATAACAGATTGCAACCCAGTTATTAAGAATATAGCAAATAATAATAACAACAACAACAATAGCAATAGCTGGGTTATTATTATAATTATAATTATAATTATAATTATAATTATAATTATAATTATAATTATAATTATAATTATTATTATTATTATTATTATTATTGTTATTATTATTATTATTGCAATTATTAGAATATCCCAAACTGTAAAGATGCTTGCTTTTGGACTGTATTTGTGATCTATTCCAGCAACATTGTCGCTTCACTCACCAGTATTATATCAACACAAGTAGAAGGAAGAATAAGATTCAGTAGTATATACACTGAGTATGGCACATATCAGAAATTTACAGGATCAACTTGTGGGCTGGATACCCTACTAAGTGTCCCAAGTTTTTAATCTCTTAACACCTTTAGAGGCCTTTGATCTTAGCTGTTAGATCCTTGTGAACTCATATACATGAGTGGTTTCAGTCCTCTGGGTCCTACACACGCATTTGAAAACCTTGGCTTCAAAGAGCTTACCAAGAAACCATTGTGAGAAGAGCTGCCATATCTGGCAATATGCCATGGACAGTGGCACGTCTTGCTGCCAGCTTTGGTGTTCTTATGGGTGTACTACTACTGTAGGCACAAGCAGTTCTCATTGTTACCTGTGGTTTGCTTGAAATTCGAGTATCTTAAGGTTTGGTTTGATTTAGATCAAACTTTCTAAGGAACAAAGTACATATCTACAGTGCTAAATGCATCTATGACTGCCAGCAGTCTTTGGCCCTCAGTGAACACAAGCAGTGGCACACACAAGCACCCCATAGAGCCAGATGCCTTTATGGCAGATGAGCCACAGCCATACAGCACTTGGCCCCAGGTCTGTATAATAATGCAGTGCCCCTACAATTTCTTTTTAGCCTGAGTGTATCTCTGATATGATGAGAAATCCGTGTTTAGTCGCAGGGGAAGAGGCCTTTACAGCATGAAAATCAGGATGTCTATTCCTTGCCCCAAGGCAAGGAACATGAAGTAGTGCTAATTGTGAAGAATCAGTACTCACAATCAGTAGTGTTGGAGAATGTTACAAAGTAGAAAAAAACTAATCGACCTCAGCCTTCCTCCACTCTCTTAATTGAAACAATTTCTATAGAAAACTCTCTCCTTAAGAACAGATGGATTTTGCGTCATGGGGAACTGATTGATAGTGCTCCAAAGGAGAGTTCAGTAACAAATTAACATTTATGCAGTGTTGAAGACCAAGAGATCAGAGCTTGAGTTTTAACTCAGAAGCTAGACTATTTGACAAGCCTGACAAATCTCCATTTTCCCACAAGCTAGAACACTGATTGTCAGCCAGGTTTATTTATCAGACCAATATGCGCTCTTGCCTGGATTTTGGATATTCACTACAAAATATACTAAATTCATACAAAGAGAAATTGAAAAGTATTCTACTTTGGCCATTGCAAGTATTCTGTTTACTCATGAAATATCTCTAGGAGAGATTTTAAGCTTCCTAGGATTTTTTTCTTTTGCCATTTTTCTTTCTTTATAAATATCTCTATTATCTGTGGATAAGGAACATTGCATATATATTAGATATTATAATAATTCTTCACATGAAGGATGTCTGTAGGATTTATCTCCTCAGAAATATATGCTTTTGATGGGGTTTGTTTTTTGTTTATTGTTTTTGTGGTTTTGTTTCTTCTTCTTCTTCTTTTGTTGTTTTGGTTTTTTACTTTAATTAAGACATGAAATTACATAGGGTGGAATAGTGGAGGGATGTGAGGGCAAGCCAATGTGAATATGTTTACCAGACAAATATCTTTCAGCAAGCCTTTAATCAACTTAAAAATGTTATCAATTAGTGAAGAATATTGATTGGGTAAATCAATACAATCCTTGTTTAACTGTACAAATTTTTTTCTCTGGTTATGCCTAGGTGCTACTGCTTTTAACAGACTACTGATATTTGGTTTTCTTAGAGAATTTGCATTTTCTAAATTAAATGATGGGAAGCTATGTGTTAACATTTCTAGTGATTAACATTCATATTTTTTGTTTCTGACTCATTCAGATATAGAAAAATGCTAGTCTCAGTCTTTGTCTTAACCATCTTTTGCATAATTTGCTTAATTATACAGATTAATGTTTTTATTAGATGCTTGAATAAGGTTGTCAGGTGTCTAGAGTGCATGTTTTATTTCTGTTCTGTTGGAGTTTAAGGACACAAATACAAACAATTTTTACATGACAAACAATGACAAGTGTTCATCTATATGTATGTGGAAATTATTTGATAATCACTAAACAAATAATGTTATTATCACCTGTGTGTTATACAAGATTTCATATGTTTCCCTTATAAACTACAAAGATATTTTTAAATATTGCCCTAGGATCTTTCTGCCAGCTTTGTGACTTTTCTGCAGGGTCTTCTCTTTTTCTATTCCTTCCCCTCCTTCCCCACCAAACTTAGGATTTTATTTTTGGGGACTTTTTTCCATTCACACAACAATAATGAGAAAATACATTCCCATTAGTGTGTGAATGGAAATAAATCAAACCAAAGCTAATTTTATTTTCAGATGTCTGTTTTTATTGTTTGCAGCAGGGATTTTTTTAATGTATTTTTTGTCCTCAGCATAATCTGAAACTTAAATATCAGATGGGACTTTCATCAATGTACCATTTTATAACAGATCCTAGACTGTCAAAGAGAGTAAGTTTTGTCTTTCTCTTCAGAGAGGCCAAAGCTCCACATAAATTTATTAATGAAAATGTTAAAATAGGCCTCATCAAACATAGACCACTCCTCATCAAAACTTGAAACATTGTTATTCATCATGACTATGTTTTACAGCCCTGCAGTTAGATCCTGTCAATATGAAAGAGTAATTTTCCATTTGATTTTAATTAGTGTTGAGAGTAAGATCATTTTCTAGCTTTGTAATAACATCAAATAGCAATCAGACTTGTCTGGTAAGATTTAGTGCTTAAAAACCTGTGGAGAAGGACCTTGAACATCCTCAGTCCTCCAGGTGACAGGGACAGGCACATTCCCCTTATTCACAGTCAACAAACAAGACTCTTTCACCTGGTATGTTATGTGGCTTTTCTGAAGGTTTTCTGTGTTTTCTGTGCTCAGGAGGGAAGTGTTGAACACAAGTCTTCTAAAGGCTTTCAGCAGAGAAGCAGGGCCTTTCTTTGTGCCTTAAAATAGGGGCAAATGAGACAGCAATGAAGCATGCCAAACCTAAACCACAAACTGCATCTCCACACGGAATCACATCACCCTGCCGTGATATAGATGGGAAATCTCAGAGAACATTCAAATATTGTTAGCAAAGTTAAAAAAACAATATCTAGTAAAGACTTTTTTAAAAAGACGAGAAGCAGATATTTTTGACAGCTGTTTTGGAAAAAAAAATAGAGACAAGACATTTCTATAAGAAACTTCACTGGTTTAGTTAAAGTCAAGGTGATTGCAAGTGCTCATGGATTAATTTTTGTTTCCTGCGTTCAAGCAGGATATTCTAACCAACAAGATATAGACACAAGGCTTTTTTTCAACTGTGCATCCAAAGCAACTGATTCCCATTATTTCAGTCAGAGCTAAGAATCTAAAAGCCTTTGAGGATCTATTATATTAAAAAGATTTATCTCCTAAGTCAAACACAATCATGAACAAAACCTAGTGGAAAGAAAGAAAACCAAAACCAACAAAGCTGATGAAAACCATGAATTATTGGTAAATGTTTAAAAATTATTTATTAAGATTTTTCTACAATTATAAATTTTTTAGTCACCTAAAGGACTTCTATTAAAAAATCTGGGTCAAGAGAGCCAGTGAAAGTAGCAGTTATCCATACTTGCAATGGAAATTAATTACTTATTTTAAATAAATATTTTAAAAAAGGTTATAAAACACAGGCAATATAAAAGTATAGAAAATGTATCCATGAAAAATCTCTAGTTAACAGGGAACAGGAAAACAGAACACAGCTCTGTGACAATATGAAGGACAATTTTGAAAAATTACAGTTTCTATAAAATTGTAAAATATTTTTTCATCATGCAGGCAAGAAAAGCAGTACCTTTCTTATCAGAAGACTTAAATAACTGTGCGCCAGGAGATACCAACATACTATTAAAAGAATTTACCTACACACACACACGTACTTACAGATGACGCAGAACTGGGAGGAGTGGTCATACACTGATGGTGATGATGCCATTCAGAGAGAGCTCAAAAGGCTGGAGAAATGGGCTGACAGGAGCCTCATGAAGTTCAACAACAGAAAATACAAAGTCTTTCAACCGGGGAGGAACAAACCCCGTCATTAATATCTGTTGGGGACCACTCATCTAGAAAGCAGCTTGACAGAAAGGGACCTGGGGCTTGGGGTGGACACAAAGTTGAACACGACCCAACAACATGTCTTTGCCACAAAAAAAACCCAACAAAACTCTAATGGGTTGTACTAACAAACTGTTATCTAAAGTTTGATAGAGGTGATCCATCCCCTCAGCCCTAGTGAGGCCACTAGTGGAGTTTTGTGTCCAGTTCTGAGCAATCTGGATCAAGAAACACATGGATATTGAATATTTTTATGTAGAACACATTTGCATTGTTTGAGGTAATTTCAGTGCTGGAAAAGAAAAAAAAGAAGCACACTCTCTCCAGAAAGGCACAATATAGGTCCAGGAAATGCAGGGAATATCACTTAGATGGGAGACAAACACATTTTATAGTGAGGCTGGCCGAAGATTGGAACAGGTTGCACAGAAAGGTTATGGAGTCTTTGTCCTTGGAGATATACAGAACCTAACAAGAAATGGTTGTATTTGAACATGCTCTAGCTGGTGCTTGATCTCCTGAAGTGCCTTCCTTTTATTATGTGTATTTGTGACATATTTATATGATGAAATCCATAGATTATGAAAGAAAATTGTGTACTTCTTGAATAAATAGAGCTAAGACATTAATTTTAACTCTCATGTGGAAATTATGGTTTAGTTTTGTCCTTTGTATTGTGCAAATGATGCAAATGTTCATCCACCTCTAGGCTGGGTTGTTGTCTAGGCAATGGCATTAAATACTATTACAGATTGTGAAGAAATCATTAATGCTATTTGATTAATAATATCTCCTTTGAAATCTTAAAATAGCAGTAACTGAGACTCCTAAACACTGAGGATAGGATTATTATGAACAAATGAACAAATCTGTGCTTGGTCACCCTGAATTTCCTTTACAGTTAACAGAAAAAAAAATAAACAGGATAAGATTCCCCTGATGAATGTTACAAGTTTACTTTAGTACAGTATTGATTGCTGCTTATAAGTGCCTCAAGAGACTCCAGGATGCAAATAATTTACATTTCAAAATCATCTTATTATCAACAGTACCAAAAGCCCTACTTCTCCCTCCACAAATCTGAGATTTGGACAGAGCACAAAAAATTCTGATGCTGATCTCCCAAAGTGTCATGATCTAATGAATACACAGAGTTAGCCAAATACCCAAATCCCTAACCAAAATGTAACCAAGATTTCAGATAACAGAACTAAGTCAAGTTCTTAGAATTATTGGAAGAAAGTTTTAAGAACAGCTACCCTTTCCCTTTTGCCTACAGGTAATAAGACTTATGTAAAAGGAAACCTAGTTCTCAGAGTTTGGATTTCTGGTTTTATTTTCTCTTTATGGGTGACTTTTTTTTTTTTTTTTTTTACTTCTTCTTTTTCATAACATTCCGTCTATAAAAGTCATGGTATCCCTCATTATTCTAGTGATTTCAGATGTCTAGTCTTGGGTTGGTACTAGACTACCTCTCCTGAATGGTTTCGGCTACCAGAAGAATTACACTTTTTGCTACCAGAAGGAATCTACTGAACGATTTGGGTATTGCAATGCTTTACTCAAAGGATCCTGAACTCCTGGGATGGAATCCTGAATTAGGTGACTGGGGGCTGTTAGGGGGGAAAAAAAGTCACAAGAGCCAGTGCAATGAGTGGAAGGCATAGATCATCCGGGTAATAAAGAATGCTGATGACAAAAATGTGTACTAGATCCTAGCTTTCCTGGAATCTCAAAATCAAACATCAGGCTGTGGGCACCTGATATCTTTGATTGGAATTTGAATGTCCAAAAGAAGCTGCATAATTACATACCTGAATCTTTCTTTCAGAAATAGAAACAAGGATCATACTTCTCTTTTAACATACTGACATGGCTAGAGGAGAAAACAGCCCAATGTTTTTAACTTAATAGTATTTCCCTCCTTGTAAATGTGAGAGACCTCAACTCATCTCTCCGTGAGGGTTTTAACTCACCTTTCTTTCCATCTACCAAGTAGCCAACTGCAATTCAAAGCTGTATGTATGTGTAATAGCAGCTTTAGAAATAAGGAGAGAATGTATTTCTTTTACTCCAACTGTGATATTTTGAAGGACGTATTAAAAGGTCTGTAGAGTTAAAAATAAAAAAAAGAGCAAACTTGACTTGATAAGTGTGTGTCAGAAGGCAGGAAGAGGGGAAGAAAGTAGCAGAATTATAGAGCAGGATACCAACATCTCCTTCCAAAACTGTTTATTTATTTCATCTAATATGTTAGAGAAACATTTAACCAGTTCCTACAGGATTGTAAGTGGACCATGAGGCAGTAGCTATGGTTATATCTAATGGAGGATAAATACGATCTTGGGTATCAGTAAAGATTATGTCACACCTGAACACAAAAATAGAGAAAAATGAAAAAAAAAAAAAAACCCAAACTAAAACCTCATGTTATAAAATACTTCCTCTCATTTTCAAAATAATAAATCTTTTTATATCAAATTCAAGAAGCAGAATTTGAGAAGGTGTCACTTCTTGAATGTCACTAAAACCCTTCAAAATTTTGTGGAAAGTGAGGTCTCTGAAAGCTTTTGCTCTACATGATTGAATCCTCACAGTTCTGTCACTAAACTGATTGCACAATAACACATTCTTAGAGCGACTGGTCTTCTTCTATGCCAGGGCTGCACATGCTGTCTCTCTTGAGATTTCTCTTTTCTTTTTTCGAACTCCACAGTCTTTTACAACCATCGAAATTACCCTCAACAAGAGCAAGAGGCCTCTCTCTCCTGAGCTTTTGGCACTACCTCAGCCTGGTACGTAGAGTGCAAGAAAACAACAATGAACAGCAATTAGGAATTAGGCAGGAAAGACAGCTTAAACTATGGGAAAAAAAAAAAAACGTAGAAAGGAGGCAAACTGCTCCAGGCAAAAATTCACAAAAGCATTATGTCGAAAAAAAGGAATTCCTAAAGTGCTACTTATGTTGTCAGCTGCTGGTGTTAATGAATAGCACAGTCATAAGAACAAAAGACTGATAGCCAAGATGAGGTTGTCTGCTGTAGACTCAGATCAATATAATACAAGCCAAATACAAGATGCATGTCCAGGAGATATACATCTGAGTCAAATAAAATTCAGCTTGTGAACTCTGAAGATTGCAATGTAATTTTCAGCTGGAGAACTGGCACTAACACCCTGGAAACTTTACATGGATACCTTGGAAGAATTTGGCATTATACAAATAGAATCCATATTTGTCAGGAAGCCTGCTTGAAGGAAAGACTTTATCTCCTTTACAATTAAACGTAATGTTTTATGCTTTGTAACAAGTGCAAAATCACATCCACTGCATACAGGCCACTTATTTAAATCAAAGATGTTAAAGTTAGCAGTGCATCATTTAATGAAAATTGTTAAACACAAAGGTTAACTAATCTTGAGTAGGTCACAGAGTTAATATCCTAAGAATACTCATTGAATTAGCTTTCCAAATTTATCATGTCATCCCCTGAGTAAAATTTCAAAGTAAAGATAATGAGGCTGTTGGGAAGAATAACAGATGTGGAGTATTAGAAGTTAGTAAATTGCCTTTCATGCACTCATAGAGTTAAAGAAAAAAGGGAATACACCAGCACATTTACTGACTTCCACATAGTTCCTTATTACAGCAACAGCTTGAGCTACACTAGCAATCTTGAAATATTTTTTTTTTAAAAAATCTTGTTTTCTACCTTATAGGAGGCATGCACTCTTGAAAAAATTTAGATTAAAAACAAATTTACAAAGTGGTCAGCATCAAGTAGAGACCTAATTTTCATTTTCTCTCCTTAGAAATTGAGTCTTTCTCATAAAAAGTAAGTTAAAAATTCTGTGGGCCTATCTGCAAAGTTTTGAATTTCTGAGCTAATACGTATATACCTCCAAACTATGTACAAAAAATCTGTTTCTGAATTCCATCCTACTCTGCATTTCTTCTGCATATGTTCCTACAAATACTTATGGCTGAAAAGCACCTGGTACTCAAAGCCTTCAACCGAGGGAGGCTCTTCTACAGTTTAGGAAACTGGCAAAGCTTTCATGACAATAAAATGAAACTAGAAGACGTAAATGAATGTAGAACAGAATTAAGAATGCTAGCATTTATCATACCGTGATTGTAGGATTATACCAGATTGTAAAGATTAAAAACTTTAGGGAAAGATCCAGAGGAAGGAAATGTTTGATTAACACGATATGTAAAGGGTGCAACCCCAAACATGAACAATATTTTTGATGTCATTGTGGGTTGCCATATAATTCTGAACTCAGCACTAGAGATCTGTCACAATTGCTGAGTTCATTTTATTCTTTTAATTTTAATGCCACCAAAATGAGGGCAAAATATTCATCCATTTTGGTCCCAGTGATGGATTGAAATGTATGTCAAACACGCTTTCCCATTAAGTGTTAACAGAATTTTAAGAGCCATCTGTGAAAGCATGGTAGTCCACTGCATTCATTTTTAGCCCACAAGAGATGCAAGGTCACTCACCACAGGCCTACTGTTTCTCCTGTGAGCATAGCTGAGTGAATTACCTGATATTTGCAAAAGATAGGAGCTTACAAAAGGAGAATCGTGGTAGCTCATCAGCCAAGCAGTAAATTTACTGATTTACAATAACTTACCCGTCTTCTTTAAATTAGTGTATGCCTTGAATACAGACGGATACTTTATGACACTGAATTGTGAGGTGGAAGATATAGAGACTGTAGTAAGAGAAGCACATGCCAAGTATCTTGGGACACAAAGAAACACAGCAAAGATATGCAGATTCAAGAAAGTGTAGACAAATACTGCAGTTTAGAGTAGATGTGAAAAACAGGTGTCAGGGACAAACAAGAGGAGCAGGTAAAAACACATCCCCAGTGACAAAGGGGAAAGATGGTTACAAGTGAATTGATATTTAAAAAAGAAAACTTTTATTTGTCTCTTTTGTATCATCTAAGTGTTTTTTTAATCTCTATTTGAAATCAACTTTTAACCTTTTTGTTTTCTTTTTTTTTTTTCCTGAAAAGGAAGGCATCTGAAACAAGCTCGTCCACAGTAGAAATATATACCCTGAACTTGCCAGGTCAAACCTATGATTTCTCTGAGAAAACATTCCAGGAATAAAACTGTAGTATAAAAAATAAACAAACAACTCATTTATTGCATTTACAGATTTGTTTTCTATTAGTAAATGTCTTGCAGTTCTAGCAGTGCTTGCATTATGCTCATTTTTCTTATGTATCTATTTGTCAAGGAAATTAATTTTTTACACTGATTTCTCTAAAATCTAAGATTATTTGAATACACTTCAGATCTTATTTATTATGTGAGAACATATCTTGTAACCTTAAAAGCTTTAATTGAAGTTCCTAACTGCTACTATCTACATTCTGTCTCTGCTGTTTCAACATGTATCTGATTTCTGCTTTTTTTACTACATACTAAAACCTGAACACTCTGTACAGCCCATTCCATTCAGAATGTTAAGAGGTGATTATCTCAGGCAGAAACATGCTTAGCAGTAAAAAAGTAGAATTTCAGGTAAATTTGTGAACTATACTCTTCAGCAATTTTGGCATGTTCTGACTGGAAGATGGACATAAATTTCTATCTGTTTATTCCAAATTTTGAGCTACTAGGCTAAAAATGTTGATGCTGGAGATATTAAGAGAAGCTTGTCATAACTTCTGAGTTACTCTAAAAATGTCTGAGCTCGATTTTGCTGTAATTTTTCAGTCATTTTATAGTTTCTAAGACTACCCTTGACACTTAGATTCCCAAAAATTAAAAGCAGTGATAACCTGTGAGCAACGAATGGAATGGAAACAGTCATAAGCATAGGAATTAAACTCAAATCAGTCTTTAGGAGAGTGTCTCTGCCCCTAATACCTAAGCCATTCCCCCAAAATACTTTGATAACCTGTTCTGAAGCCTAAAGTCTAAATGCACAATCACTTTTTTGGTCGTCTTCTGTTATAACAATTAGATTTTTTTTCCCTGGACTCCAGTGTTATTTTATTTTTTTTAATATATGATTCCACATTATACTCACCCCAAAAATAACAGAATGAAAAATAACTCCTTTCATGTGTTCTGTGGGTTTGAAGACTGCAACTATATTTTTCTTCACTGACTTCTGCCTAGATTAAATGTCCTTTATTTTTCAACCTTACTATATCTTAAAAACCTCTTAACATCCTTGCAAAGATCTGGATTTTTTCTAACTTGTCCATATCTTTCTTGGAATCCTAAAGAAATGACTCATTTTATGGGGAATTTGCCTGGTATTTGACCAATATCTGGGAAAATAGCACCTTGCTATTCTTTCATTGAAACCATTGTAGTAGAAGTTACCACGCATTCTAGGAGAAAGATCAAATGCTAGCTAGTCAGACAGGCTTTACAGACTGAAATACATACTACCAGTAAGGAAATAGTTATTGGAAAGCTATAAAGCACACAAGAAAATTGACACAGACGACTGAAATCTGTATCACAGCACAACACAAAATTCTGTATCAGTGGCACAAAGTCCAGATGAAGACTGATCACTGGTAGTATATGCCAGAGGTTAATGCCACAGCCAGTACTGTTTAACATCTTCCTTGACGACCTGTAAAATGGTATGGAGTGCACCCTAGGCAACCTCATGGATGGAGCAAGACCAAGAGTCCTTATTTATAGGCTAGGTGAGTGCAGCTGGAAAAGTGAGCAGAGAGTTATCTTGCGGAGTTTAGTGAAGGGAAATGCCAATTCCAGCCTGTGGGGAAAGAAATCATAGACTGGTTTGGAAGGGGCCTTTAAAGGACCTTTTTAGTGAGATCTCCAAGCAACTGAACAGGCTGGGCTTTACCAGCTGGAAAAGAGGCTGACAGAGAGGGACAAGGTGGACACCAAGCAGAGCAACAGCCAGAAATGCGTTTTGTGTCAAAGAATGCCAGTGGTTCTCTGGGCTGCTGTCCTGACATGACTTTATGATGCTTGAATCCCCAGACATCTGTTCCATTTATGCTGCATGTAGAGTTCTGCACCTTTAAGACTGGTTCCAAGTTTGAAAGGGGGGGAAAAGAAGTGTGGAGTTTGTTATCAGAAACTTCATCTGCTCCCTAGCATTTTTCCCTCTTTTGGGCTGTGTTGTCTGCCGCAACAGAGGGAGAGAGCTTTCCTTTGCTTTTTAATTAGTTGGTTTTTTTAGCTAGTTGAGGCAGAGAAGTTACCCAGACTGTATTTTTTCTTTTTCTTGGAACTGTTCAAACCTGCTGTAAACTGCAAACCCAGAAGAGCACCAGGAGCTCGCACCTGTGCCCCATGGGGGCCCGGGACACGGCATTTCCCAGCACCGGAGGGACTGGCGACAGACTGAGTGAGCCCAGCTACATCCCATTACAAGGGCTTTCTGAATTTGCCATCTTTTCAGAACAGCGAGAGGTTTATTATATAATATTATTTATTTTTTATGCTTGTGAATACTTTGCTTGTTAAATAAACAGTTTTTTTCCATTTTTCTCCAAGGAAATTTTCTCCCGACCAGCGGGGGAGGGCTTTGAACCTGCTTTCTAGGGGGACTCCTTTTGGAGTTTGCCCCCAGATTTACCCTAAACCAGGAGGAATTGTCATCAGTTCAAGTGAGGGGACTCTCCCTCTCTGCTGAGTCCTGGTGAGACACGTCTGAAGAGCTGTGCTCAGTGATGGGCTGCCTAGTATAATATAGACATGGACCTATTGAAGCAAGACTAGCACATGATTACTAAGGGTTTCGAACACTTTCATGTGATGGCAGATAAGAGACATAAGACAGTTGAGAATGTTCAGTGTTGAGAAGAGACAGCTTGGGGATCTTATCCATGTGTTGAAGAATCTGATGAGGGCAATGTGGAAGACAGACTCAGTAGCATCCACTCACAGGAGAATAGGCAGCGGGAGCACATTAAAAAAAAGAAATCCCATCCGAACTCTTGTTCTTTTCATATGAGGGTGGTTGAACGCTGATACAGGTTGCCCAGGGAAACTGTGAAGTCTTTAATAATCAAATATTTAAAACTTGAATGGCCTTGGCTAACATGCTGTGGGTGACCCCAGTAAAAAAACAATCTCAGGAGGTCTCTTGGAGTGTAATGATTCTTTGATTCTGTGAAATAGGATTCAAAAGAATGAATATATTCTCCTCAGAGAAGTCCGAAACAGGGAAAGGAATCTGATGCAGGAAACAAGAGAAGCATTAAAAAAAGTAACAATAGAGAAAGATGGAAAGGGCAAATGAGCCCAAGAGCAAGACTGTCGCCCAGCAGAAGCTCCTTGGAGATTTAGATTTGGCTTGAGAGAATTTATTTTTAGATCATCTACTCCTACAATTTGAAATGCTCCTAAGCAGCAACTATCACCAATGACAATTTGCAAATAACAGTAACATGGAAGATAAATATAAACTTGATAATTTTTTGCTGCTTAGAGCACTTTGTCCTTTTCACCTCCGTGATAATGTCAGTAAGATAAGATTAAATGCCTCTAAATATTTTTTCACATCTTATCAATATTTTTAAATCAGAACTATTTCTTCCTATTCAAGATTCAAAGTGAGGCTGGTAAGATACACACATTCATATTTTTTAAAGGAAATAAGAAAAAAAATAGTACAAGTTAAGCACATAATAAAACCTGTAGTTTAAGAAAGAAGACACAATTGCAGAAGTAAATCATATCAAGCCCCATGTTACCAACTGTCCTCCCTCTATTCTCTACAGCAAAATGAAGTGTGAGTGGAGAAGAATAAATCTTTGTAAAGCCACAACTGCATCAAAAACTGATGAGTTTCTATGAAGTAAATGTTCCACGGCAGATTAGAAGTGGATAATATGCATCTCAAATCTACATGGTGAAAGAAAAAAAAAAAAGAGAGAGAGGAAAGGAATAAAAAATACTGGAGAGAGCATTCACACTCATGAAATCTCTTTGAAACTGAACAAAAGCTTTAAGTGAACTGCTTGCATTTCTGATGAAAAAATGCAGGCATACTAAACTTTTTCTGGCAGTAATGAAAACCACAGCTCATGTGGCCTAAAATACAATGAACCCTATTTTCACTTTGCTTTGTTCGCTACCCATATTGTTCTGTTTCTTGCCTTTAAGCAAAACCCTGGAGCACCTTCTTTGAAAGAGTGAGGCTGAAGAATGCTCCTGTCAGACATAGATTTACTTAAAAAATCAAAATTAATGAATTAGTATTAGCAGTTGGATTTATTCTTCCTAACCTGGCATAATTCCCCCACCCCTCACCTGCAGTTTCTAAATTAAACTCCTTAGATTGCCATTTCTATTACGCACATTGTTTGGCCTCTTGGAACCTAGTCAGTCAAAACAATGAAATCCAATGTACAGCTCCAAAAAATAAATGTGAACTGCTGCAAATGCCATGTACGCTGATAGATATATTTGAGTACATCTTGGAAAGGCAGTTTAAAATGTTGCTTTCCTCAGATGTCCTCCTTTTACCTCTACCAAATACATAAACTGTCCTGAAGTGGAGCCACAACAGGAGGAACCCGAGTGCTCTAATTAATGATTAATTAGAGCACTCACTCTTCTGCTACCACTAATAAAAGGAGCTTTCTTTGCCTGATAAAAATTTCCTAGAACGAATCTGTTAGACTATTAGCCATTTAATCAAACTCATCTATTGTATACACAGAGAAACATCGAGTTTCATCCTTGTACCTGCATCACCGATCATAAGGTTACAAAACCAGGCTCTGTATTGCTTAGAGTCAGTCCAAGACCAGGACAAAAGTTCTTGACTACTCAAGAATCATCTACAGCGAATGTCAGACACGAGACTACAAAAAGTTAACTTATGTCTCTCTATTAAACATTGTGAGTGAAAGATCAAGAAAGAAAACATGCAGCAGAAATCTGTGAAGAAAATAACTGCAAACAAATATTTAATTTTATATTTGGAAACAAAATAATCTGTTGAACTCCTTGTAGTGGAGGTATATTCACGTGTATTGATAACAAAAGTTGCTTGCACATGCTAGTATACAAAGGAATTCCTACAGTTACCTTGTTGTCCCTCTAGCCATTCTGTCCAGAGATTTCAGAAACAAAAATAATGTGGCATGGTATATGGAGAACAAATGCTTGCAGTCTGCACATAAGCACAGATGGAGGAAAAAAAATATTGCCAAGCCTGGAAATTTTTTTTTTTTTTATTTAGTGAGGATATTTGCATTATTTATTCAGGATAGTTAATCATTATTTTTGTTTGAGAAATAACTAGATCAGTTGAAATTCTAAAAGAGGAGAAGTATACTACAATTCACATTGTGAACACCAGAAAACATTGGAAAGGGCATTTCCTAGAGTCTACAGGACATCACAGACACAGATGAAAAGAATTGCAAAGAATACAGGCAGGAGCCTGAACTTCATGGAGGGAGACCTAGAGGAGACCTGAAGATGAGAGAGCGAGAGCCAGGGGAACAGATAGCACTTCCTGAGGACCAGAGGTGACTGAGAAGATATTTCTGATACCCAGTAATCTGCATCAATTGCAAGAAAAGGCCACAAGCAAGAATTTGCCTTCAGTGATATAGTGAGCAGAAGGCAAATTTCAAGTTACTTGTTTTCAAGTATTTTTGGTTTATACTCAAATAAAATCTGGTTCAGTATTGTTTTGAGGTGAGTGTATTTAAAACACTTTCTGGTTTTTGGTGAATGAAGAGAAGGTCTAGAAACTTCTGTTTCAAAGCTATCCTGCTGACTCAGAGGCCTATGAAAACAAATGAGGGTTTTTATTCTCTACTCATAGCAATCTGGAAGATATTAATGAAGGCATATGGTCCATTGTTCAGCACTATGACAGATTTTTTCCAGATTATGACTTCGCATCAAAGCATGACTTACATGCTGAGTATAGTACTTGTTATTAATTCATTAACTTGTATGAGTCTGAAAGTATTTAGTGCTTTTTGTAGCTGTTTAGAAAATCCAGAAATATAATAGCCTTGCATAAAACCATCTCTTTCCCTTTATTCTGATTGCCAGAAGCATAAGGTAACAATTTCAATGACTCAAAACAAAAAAAAAATCAGTTTTGAGAAAAATATTAGTCTTGTATATGTCCTTTTTTCTTTTTTCCTCCTCTGATTAGGGCTTACATGAAAGATTCCATATGACTGACCCCAGAAGAATTCTGTTAAACATCTGAATTAATTCTCATTTCTGCACCACTCATCTGCATTTGAGGAGAGACTAGCACTTGTGTCTCCACCAATTTATTTTTCCCCAAAATTTCTTATTCCACCAATTTTGGAATTTTTGAAAAAAAATCCAAAACCAAAACAAACAGCAAGATTGACAGAGAAGGTGTGAAGAAATATCACAAATAAAAATATTCCCAAAGAAAAAGAAAAGTTTAAGAAAAAAATTACATCAGTGTTTCTGCAACTATGAAAAAAATCATGCAGAGTAATACATGTTTTTCCTTACAGGGGATACCAACAAGTATTCTAGGATTGGCAAAACATGATTATTTCATTTTACAGACAAAAATAAATTGGTTTTCTCTCCTTTTTTCCCCTAATATCTGAGAATTTCCCTCCAGAAAACAACTGAGTGTCACACATTTATGTCAGAGTTTCTTCTAGAAGACAGATATCCTAATTCCATCTGCTTCTCTGACAAAGTTTGAGACCAAATACAAAAGCCACCAAACTTCAATATAGGATCGTATATGATAATTTTTATAGTTACAATTTTGACAAGTGTTTTTATATTCATTTAGGCATTCCACAAGGATTGAAATTAATGATGTAAACATTAAAGTCTTTGAAACAAATGTGTCTGGAAACAGATGTATTACTGATGAATACAAATAAAACTATTTTTCAGAGCATTTCCCATCTGGAGAAGACAATTATTGCATGTTCTATATTATATCAACATCTACCATAGGCAAAATTTGCAGTAAGATGGAGACACTATTAGCTCTCAACATTTCTTTGAGTTTGAGTGCATTATGATTTAAGAACCAGTTATGGCCCAATCCGGAAAATCACTGCACTTACATTACAGCTGCAGAGAATTACATTGAAATCTATGAACACCATAAAAATCACTCTCAAAACTGAGTCTTTAATGTCTGTCTCTGGACTTGTGAAATTCAAATAACAATTCAGAATATAAAGAAGCTGCATTTTCTAAACACCTGAGTCGTTTATCTTGTTCATGTCACTGAGCCACAACAGACTCAGTAAAAGCATTCTACTCTAACAGGCAGAGAAGACCAAACTGAGGTACTGCAGAGGATTGAACAGAGGCTTACTGTTCCTTAGTTTCATGACCACTGGAAAGCAGACCTGTTATAAAGCTCTGTATTTCCAGAATTGGTAAATTGCTCTTCATTATAAAGCAACCTTTGATTTGGTTTAAATTTTTTATTGATTTTTTTTCTTTAAATTTCTTGCAAAAGCACAGAAATATTTCTTAGTATCTGAACTAACTTCTTGTGGAGATATTGTCACATTGATGCCAAATTATTTGAGATGGACTGTTACACATTGCTGAATTATGTTTTCTAACTCAGATTGATGGACTGGATACCCAGGTGATTTTAATTAATGTAGTTTTAGTAAAGATAATTGTCCAACGGCTATTTGAAACAGTTAAGAATACTTCCTGAATTTTGTATCTTCCTTCCCTTGAAACCCACCCATAAGCTTCCCCTCAATCACCTCAGGATTTGGATCCATGTGTTTCCAGGATCTAAGGGATAGTTCTGGTATACCCCTATTGCTTTGCCTCAGATGCTGACAAAGTGTCTAACCTGTGAGAAAGTCATGTGATAAAGTCTGTAGAAAGATATGCAATGTAAAATTACCGAGAGACAAAGACATGCCAAGACAAGCATTGTTAGTAGCTCTGGATTCAAGATGGGAAATATCAACATGAAAAGGTTTAAAATCCTAAGAGAAAAAGAAGGAGTCTAATGAGGACTTGTAAAACCATCAGATTGAGTTGATGTTTCAGTGTTGTTGGGGGATGAGAAGATGGCTGAGAAATAAGTATAGAAACCTAAGGAAGTGAACGGTTCTTTCCACAAGAAAGGCCAGCTGAAATCTTAGAGATGGTGGCCGCATGAGCTCATTAAATCCCAGCTACCATGTCTTTGTGTTAGGCAACCTGTGGCTGCTACATGCATTTAAATGGAATCTGTCCTGCTAGAAGGTTCTCCTCACACAAAGCTAGAGATTTCCAAATAAATTCTCTTAAAAGAATAACAGCAGAAGATTTTAATGTCTTGGGAAATGATTTAATTCTGGGTAATTCTGGAATCAAATGTCTTTCCTTTTTTCCCTCCCTCCCTCCCTCCCTTCCTTACTATTTCCTTCCTTCTCCTTCATTCTCTTTCTTCTCCTCCTTTCTTTCCCTGTTTTGTAGAACACCACATTATCAAAGTGGTGTTAATTCTGATGTTCTTTCAGTGGGACTACATAGCAGTCATTGTATTATCAAATACTCATTTTGTGATTTTCCCACCTTTTATACATCCTTGATATCTTTTACTTCGTCACCCCAAGCAAAGGCTCTGCATAATTTACTTCATTATCTGGTGTTTGGGTTAATACTGTGTGATGTCTCCATCAATAGAAAATTATTGTCTAGTTCCTTACCAATTAAGTGTTTTGTATGTGAAGTGCATTTAAACTTCGCACCTTCAAATTCAGAATGCAGTCAGAAGCCAAGGTAACTCTGATTATTATAAAACACATTGCTTCATTAAGGGATTAAATTTTTTTTTGCAGTTGCTAGTACTCCAAAACTGAGATAGAATAAATCTTTATTTCTAGGGGAAATAAAGAACTAACAAAAAAATTCCTGATAAAGAAATAGCAGCGCTTGTCTCAGGAAATGTCTTCTGACCAATGTTACAACAATGAGCATTTTGAAATGGTACACTGAAGGATAAAAGGTGAAAGAATGGTGGGCTTACTAATTTCTCTTAATATTTCCCAGTTAATAATTTAACTCTGCATTCAATGAACCTGAAGAGTCACTATAAAGATTCCAGTGAGAGATGAGGGACAAATGTTACATAATTAGAAAACCTATAGGAAATTTTATTCACAGATTAGAAAGTGCAGATTTTTAAAAATTACATTTCTTTTTAAAATGTAAAGAAGTAGTAGAACCCATTATGTGTTCCATAGCCAGAAAAAAGCTACTCAAAGAGATGGGAAGATCATGGGAGAAGGAACTGAATAGCTAACAAATGACACTAATAAACTAATAATCTACTGAAACTCCCTGTTTCTGCACATTAGCAATTTTCCCCTTTTTAAATAATTATTTCTTTTATTTTTTTTTCTATTTTATTTCATTTTACTTTATGAAGCCACAGCCTTTTCTCCTATGAAAGGGTTGGAAAACATGCAGCTAGAGGGAAACTATTTTATTTGGCTTTAGTTTCCTTTGCAGGTTGTAACCTCCTAGGTTACAGTGCCTGAGTTAAGACTTAAATTAGAGAGAACACATCAGAAAATTTTACGTATAGCTTCAGGACAGCTTCTATACCAACTGCTTCTTCTTGACATCTGTTCAATTTGGAAGGTACTCACTTCGTGGACACTAGGTAAGGTGAGCTTGGATAATGATCTAATTGGTGAAATTAGGACTTGGAAATAAGGAGCATTAAACTTGTTCTAAGTTTTCTGCGGTCATCCCCCAATTTATTCAGACACATTCCTTTCATTTTTTCTGAAGTTTATTCCTCTTCTCTGCCATTCCTTTGTCCTCTTCTCCAAGGCATGTAGTGCCCTTCTGATAAGCCTCCAGTTTTCTCTGTCAAGTTGGAATCTTCACTATCACTTTCCAAGACTCATTTACTTTCCTAGTATTTTCAACCACTGCCAAAATTTTCATTCCATCTCTTTTCTCTCCCACTGTAGATACTTCAGTAATGTATTACTATTCATGAACTTTGATGCTTTGCTGCCCCTTATCTTAATCAAATAATGTCTTTCCTTCTTTCCTGCTGGACAGGTTTGTGCCCAAGGTTTTCCTTAAACCACATTTTGAGCATCTAATGGAGAAATCATATTAACTCAGCCACTGTCTGTGATTACGCTTACCTGGTCCCTGTATTGGACGATCATATTTATCCACAAAGGGCAAAGAGTGTATGGGAGCAAGTCAATCTGACAAATTGCCTCTATTCACTTCCACTCTATCTCCTGCTACACCCCTCTTCTATATTGATTCTCTGCTCACAGCTCAATTTCTTCATGTGCTTCTACACGCTTGTAGTTTTATGCCACATCTCTCTATCCAGATGTCTCACTGCCTCACAGTCATTCTTTCAAATATTTAGACTTTTAAAAAAATGTGGAGAAGCAAAAATAGATAAAAGAGGCACAACAAGATCTGTTAGAACAGGCTATCATAAGCAGGTAGTGAAATTTTAAATGCCATTCTGGTTGATGACTTAATTTCTTTGTTTTGGCTCATATACTGAATACTCCCATTACTAATACTCCCATCAAAGTAGAGACAAGAACAGCAAACACTTCTGACTTGAAATTGATAGGATGGATATTTTTCTGGATGGAAGCAATATAATCAGCTTTTGAAAGAGATCATGAGCGTAAATAGCCAAAAAAAAAATCATGAGTGTAAATAGCCAAAAGAGTGTACCTGGATTTTTTGGAAGTTTTAACAAGACATTCACACAGACCTTCACCAGAGGCTCCTAAAATACCATTAATGACTGAAGGAAGGTATTTTGTAGGTCAGTGAGTGGCTAAAAATAACAGAAATAAAGAATAGAAATTTATGTCCAATTTTCACAGCAGGTGAAGGCTTCTGGTAGGATACCCTAGGCTCTGGAACATAGGGCATTTAACAGATATTATAAAATTCTCAGTAAATGATCTGGAAAAGGAGGCAAATAATGATGTGATGCATTTTACAGATAATATAAATAGGTATTTTTTTACTAACCATAGGGAGAATCTTTAGGAAGCATTTTCCACTGTCTTAAGTGGTTTTAATTTGGTCAAACTGAGAAGAGGTTTACTGAAAAGAGGAACCTTACAAGAATAGTCAGTTCATTGGATAAACATAAACCAACCTTTACTTCTAAATATGTGAGTTTGAAGAACAAATTGTGCCTGACACTGGTACAGTAAACTTCAAGATTAAGGAAAAATACATTCTTCCCAAACTCCTTGCAAAAAAAGAGCACTTGAAAATGTACTGGAAGTGAGTTAGAAAAGTGTCAAAAATGGTACAATATTATTAAATGCTCCCTCTCTGCCATCCACTTTTGGTTTCAACTTTCTTTAAGACTATCACCATATTTTTTTCTTAAAAAAAATACTAAATTACTATGATTTATTACTATTCAAAAATGCTAAAATGTACAACAAAACTCATAGTTAGGTTTACTTTGTTAAAAAATGTCAAAGGCAGATTTCTGCAGAGCTGTGCCTTGCCTAAGCAGCTCTGCTTAGAGTTTCAATTGTTCTCTGAATGCCTACGCGTTAACATTGTTACTGTGATTTAAGGAACCAAAGACAAGTGTTGCTATGTCTCACATAGCTGCCTATTTCAGCTAGCTCAAAGGCAAATCAAGAATTTCTTACATGGCACAACACTATGCTAAACAAAAATGTTTATAGAGTATTGCAGTCAAACGGAAGAATTAAATATAAAGTGACTGGATATGACTGAAAACTAAATAATTAAGATATGTGTGATTAGGTGGCAGTTAAAGCTTATTGTTCATATCATCTTCTGTTTTTTTGTGGTTTTTGGTTCAATTAAGTGGTACTAATGTTCAGTGATATAAGGACTTGGTGCCATCCCTCTGTGTGGGAGTGACATGAATGCAGAAAACGCCAACCAGAGGGGCCTCCACTCTTTCCGCTGGAGAGAAAGCTTTGTGAGGCTGACACTGGATACGGGACCAGATGGCAGGTTACGAGCAGAAGATTACAGGTCCCTAGAATTGAATGACAGGTTTTATTCCCAGTGCCGCTGTAGTTATAGAGAGTTTCCAAAGTTCAATAAGCAGAAGTCACATAACTTGTGACCTAATCTCGCCAATTAGGAAAGAAAACCTTTAAGGGTAGTAAGTTTGGCCAGAAAAGTACAGACTTCCAGGGCTAATGAGGATTGTACTGCATAAATTGACAGCACTGCCTTCTTTTACTTCAAAAAAAGTAAACATATGGTATGTTTTATTCCCATTTTTTGTTATGAGACATTTCAGCAATATAACACATCAGCTTATGATAACAGATAAAGGAAAAAGCAAAGTTCTTCATTGAGCAGATAGTCTTCCTGGTGTCTGTCAATGCTCTATAGCTAAAAAGTCTCCCACAAAACCAATATCTATATCACGCAAAACATTCTTTATGTAATCAGTAAAAAACAAAACAAAAGAGAAGTGGTTACATTGTTTTTATGAAAGACAAGGAAAATCAGGTGTATGCTGTTTTACTGACAGATCAGTAGCATGTTAAACGTCTGGAAGGGTACTTTCATATATGGAAACCTATATACTTAGTGATAAAAGAAATAATCAGAATAACAACTGAAGTTTATATAATTTTAGCTGTTCATTTTTCAGATTTCTAATGTGTATTTAAAAGAAGATATTTGTTAAATATGAATGAATCTTTAACCAAAATTGAATTTTATGTATGATTATATGAGAAATTCTGTTGTCTTCAGAATTTTTGCCATTAACTTTAAAGAAAAGATCTGTAGTGTAAGGCAAGATATAATCAAAGTAACCTGAATCCCTGACTATTCTGCATAAATAAGTTGTTATCTTCCTCTAAGTTCTATGTAATTTTCAGAATTTTCCCGGTAGCATGCCAGTGTTTTTCTTAATTGAAAGTATAGTTATCAATGAGTAATAACATTGTCTTCAGTCTTCAGTCTTCACTTTTAGTGATCCATAACACTTCCAATTTACTGATTTAGAAATAAAGCTATAATCCAAATTGCAAGAAAAGATGATGAAATCAAAATAAAGAAGATAAAGTCTCATGTATGAAAAGTTTATTAAATTGACTCAATAAATGTATGATTACACCATTTCAGTATATAAACACTACATTTGAAGGCACAAAACCCACCCTGGCAGCCTCTAATTGGGAAAAAAAAAGGAAAATCATAAGCAGGCAAGACTAAATATCAAATAAAACCTATAGGCATTAGGAGAAAACCTGACAACTATTTTCCTAGATTATTATGCAATAATTGTAGGAGTAAATTTATTATACTAAAGGTGGCAAACAAAAAAAAAAAAAAAAAAGTGAAAGGGAAGGGAAAGGAAGACCAGAAAAATGGTTCAGAGGCTACAATTTTTCATATTTTACCTTAATGCAATGAAAAATTACTAAAACAAATGACTTGAATAGTTCAGGATGTCACAAGATGGAAAAACCAGACAGCAGCACAGATGCAGAAAACTGAACACCATATTGACATTGCAGAGGAATCAGTTAAATGCCGACAAGCCTTTCTTGGAATTTTACGGGAGAAAATGAGAAACGGCAATGCAGTATGATGGATTCATCTTAGCACCACTAGAGAAGTCTAATGTACAACCCAAATTCCGAAGAGCAGGACATGGAAAACTAGAGGTATCTGAAACTGAGAAGCTCCTACTTTTGTCTAAAATTAAGGAATACAAGAATGATGGATCTATATCCAGAACAAATAATAGGTATTTGCACAAGCAAAACAACAATATCAGGAGCAGGTGATTCATCTTTGTTGAAACCTGCAGAAAATTCTTAAGATTCCTTAAAGATCTGCATATGTGGATTCTCTGCTTATACTAAATGGGTAAAAAAATAAAGCAGTTCACCCTGTACAACATCTGCCTCATGAAGTGCTGCAATTATTACTCCCATGCATATTTAAACTCTTAGCTACTCTCACAGTTTTATTCTACCTGTTCTGTCAGGATTATTATTTCTCTTGTTAAATCTCACGCTGAGAATTTTTATAGTTTCCTTATTATCCTTTTTTTTTTTCTTCTTTTTCCATCAAAAGACAAGTAATTAGTCTACTCTTTTCATTATAATCATGTGTTCTACCTACTGATATTGTTGACATATAACAGTATTTATTTTATTTGGATGTTTGTAGACTTCTCACACTTCTTCATCAGATTTTCTTTTTCTTTTCCTGGCCCTATAATCTGTCACAGTATTTATTTTTAGAAGTATTTATCTATCTATCTTACTTTTCAGTAATAAGATCCCAGAGCTCACATCTATGTGAAAAATAACAGGTATAATGACCTGAAATGTAGACTTAAAACATATCCTTCTCACTGAGGAATTCCTGCAGAAGAAAAGCCAGTATTTCTATGTACTGTCAGCTTGGCTTTGTATTAGACAGAAGTAAATGTTCTAACTTTTTAATTATAATTTTCTTCAAATAAGAAGAAATCTATCTTTCTCTATTTTTTTGCCATTGTCTCGATTTGCATTAGATGCAATTGTTCACCATTATGAATTCTTTTCTGTAAAAGTGGGAAGTTGCTGTCTAAGAGCTGTCCAAGACATGGCCACTGCCAATACCCTTCATGTCACCTTTTTCTCTCTCCACCCAAGTCTCCAGTTCCTTCTTGAAGTCGGTGAGATTGCTCCCAGGTATTCAAATCTGCTTGATGACAAAATCTATTTTTCATATTTTTTGATTTATCATTATGAATTTTCAGCACAATATTTCCTGTTACTCTCTCCATTTCTCTGACCATTTTTTAAACTCTGTTCAGTTCTTTCAGTAATAAGTCAAATCAAAGTATTTCTCCCTCTGATATATAACTCAGTCCTGTAGATGACTAGTTTTTTTTTACTTTAATCCTATATTGACATGATAAACAGCAGAAATATTACTCTGTATTCATACTGGACTATGTGAATACAAATACAACATTGTATTAGCACAAAGATTCAAAGAGGAACTTATAGCATAGAGATATTACACTATAATGAACATTCTTGTATCCTGTATCCTGTAGTACATGCAAGCTATTTCCTAAAATCTGTAAAACTTTAAAGGTATAAATGAAGCTTATTACACACAATAAGTGTATTATATTACTGACCTTTTTAACTAAAAAAGGTGATTTTCTCTCATTATACTCTCATCATAAATGGCAATATTTATGTACTAAATATTATATTTTATAACTTGAAATAACATAGGATGTGCTACATTGTCTACTATGTTTGATGTTCCAAATGGGATATGTGATTTTTGCATTTTGTTGTGTTGTTTTAATTCTCCATAAAAAGTAATTTTGTACAGTGTCTAAACTAATTGTGCATTATTTACTAATTCACCACTACAGTATTTCATGCTTTATTGCGTTGAGTTTGCTCCTGACTATTTTCAAAATTTGCATCTACAGAAATTTTATGTGGCAAAATTGTATAATTAGAATATGGTACTTCCTGTCCATTTAATATCATACAATTAGGGAAAGGAAGAGGGTGTGACTGTGTGGAAAATAGAAGTCTTTAGAGAAGAGCAGCACACACTGAATTTAAAGGCTGCCTGATGACTGTGAGAAAGAGAGACAGGAATATGGTGGTGAAGAAGAAAGGCAAACACAAAAACCAGCTCAGTCTTCACAGCTCCAGGAATTGGAGACACAAGGATAGAGAAGAGAGTGAGGAGATTAGGATTGCTGCACTGGTTTCACAAATCCATTGCAACTTCAGCAAATAATTTAATCAAACCAACCTTGATTTCTTGTTTATCCAGCTCAGTGTTACCATGGAGTTTTTAAATTATTATTTAAAATTACTATTTTTGCTTTTTATTCATTATCACATTGTTGGTTATCCTGTCATAAAACTCACAGAATAACAATAACACTGCCTGGATACAGGTTTTCTGACAAGTCATACAGGAAAATTTCTTTAACAATTTTTTACCAAAGGCTGAGCTATACTTTTCACCACAGAATGATTAAAGATTCTTATTCTTAGCTTTTAAATTTTCAAATCATTCCATACTTTCGATCACTTTATCAAAAATGTGACTATCCCTATTTTTCCAAAATTTATTTACTAGTTTTAAAAATAAAGTTACATTTATATTTTTATTACTGAGTCATCAGCTGTAAGAGGACACTTAGTCACGGTTCTTCAAATTCTCTAAACTGTGAGATCCAGCTGTCTGCTAGCTTAACTTCCAAAGTCATGAGTGCTCAGAGTTCATCTTGTGTGTTGAAATCATTACTCTCACATGCTGTCCCTGCAGCATTGATTAAAAAAATAATAACAAGAAAGCAAATGAAGAAGTGAAGTCATTGCTTGTTAACTCATTGAACTCTGATTGAATAAAAAGGTTGATTGCAGTTGAAATGCATAAAAATCTTCTCCAGTTCTTGGTGCCAATTCTCCTCTTGCTGTATAAGAAAAAAAAACAACTCACTAACAAATTGTCAAGTAAAGAGAAATTAACTGACATAATAAGAGAGACATTTTATTTGATGCCAAAATTTTAACTTGGCCCGCGCTATGGGAAAAGATAAAGAAAGTCCCTCCTCACATCTGGCACACCAGCAGGTAGGTGTAGTTTGAAAATGCTTTATTCCCTACTACTAATTGTAGGGAATAAAGCTGCAGCAGACAAAGCAGTGGCAGAGCATACTAACAGACTCTCAGGTTTCAGTGTCAGTCTGGGGTACGGATGCAAGCACAGCATTGTCAGTGCTTTGGGAGATAATGAACACAACTCATTTCTCTGTTAAAACACAGCCAGGACACAAAGAAGAGATCTTATGAGTCTATGACTGATGCAGGATCAGACAGGGTGTGCTGGTAGGTCACCCAAAAGTTGCAGGCTGACTGTTCAAATCTAAAGCTGTTCGTACCATCTCATATCTGTGTGTTCTAAATAATAAAAAGCCTTATGAAACTTCTTTTCATTTCTACTGGTGCACTGCCACTTTGTGAAAAGCCTTGGAGACAGGTAGATATTACCTTAGCTGTTTCAACATGCTATCTTCATCACCGGTCACCTTCCAATAGTTGGTTAGGAATGGAGAAAGATTTATACCAAATAGTGGGAAAGAGAAGAATTACACATCTTCCTCAGAAAGGATAACAAGAAGTAGCTTTAGTCATGGTAGTTGTTGCCATTAGAAAAAAGTATACCCTTACAGAAAATAAGCATTTGCCATAGAGCTCACATTTATAAAGTTTTATCAGCATGCCTAAATTCCCAGAGCTGCTTTGGAGGACAGTGTCTTTAGAATTATTCAATTTTCAATTCCAAAATGCCTTAATTGAATTTGCACTGCTACTGTTTTGATGTGTATATCAAGAAAGGGATGGAGATAAACATACTTGACTTGTCTAAACATAGCACAAAAAATGGCAACTGCACAAAAACGAGATCTTCAGCCCGATCGTAGAATAGAGTGAAAGACCCTCAGTCAACTCAGTTATGTTCAGTTTTCAAAGCAAGGACCACAAAGGGCCGGAGAACAAACTAAGTAAAAAAAAAATTCAGCTGCTCATATTCATCATCTTGTCAGTACTTCCAGACATCAGAGGAGAAGCCATACACGCCTCTCAAGAACACAGCAATAGCAACTGGAACTTTAAAAGAGCCAAAAATAATGTCAAGATAAAAACCCTTCTAAAAAACCATTTTGAGGTACTTTATTTTAGCCAGAAAGCCAGTGTTTCACGAATGTCATGGTTTAACCATGGTGGGCAGCTCAGGCTCACACAGCTGCTTACTCATTCCCCCACAGCTGGATGGAGGGGAGAATCAGAAGAATAAAAGTAAAAAGACTCATGAGCTGAGATAATGACAGTTTAATAGGTAAAGGAAAAGCTGTGTACACAAGCAAAGCAAAACAAGGAGTTCACTCACCACTTCCCACAGGCAGGCACAAGTTCAGGTATCTACAGAAAAATAGGGCTTCATTAACAGTGAAAATAAAGGTCATCAATTCAAATGTCCCAACTTCCTCCTTCCTCCCCCTTCCTCCCCCTGCTTTTAATGGTGAGCATTATGTCCTGTGGTATATGGTATGGGGCATTTCTTAAGTCAGTTGGGCTCAGATGTTCTGGTCATGTTCCCCCTCAACTCCTTGAACGCCTCCAGCCTCCTCACTGAGGAGGTGAGAGGCAGAAAAGGCCTCTGTGCAAGCCATGCTTTGCAATAGTTAAAACTTCCCTGTGCTATCAACACTATTTCCAACACAACTCCAAAATACCAGGCACTAAGACAATTAACTCCATCCCAGAAAAAACAGGTCAATGGGTAGGGATAAAAATGAAAAGTCTGGTAAGCCAATGTCACATGAAAATCAAAATGCTGACCACACAGCAAAAGATAATAAAGACACTCAGCATCATTTACAGGGGTTGAAACAAAGTTTTTTTTTAGAAAGTGCACCTTATATACTGTATTTATATGAACTACAGTTCATATGTATTCATATCAAGGCAATCACTACAGAAAAGAATACTGTGTTCCATCAAATAAGCTGCTGTTTGCTGGGATAATTACATCACTGATCCTTACATTATGTCTTTAAGGGTCTCCATGTGTTTCATCCTGGAGACAGGAGAGCAATTTCATTGTTCTCATCTTATTACATCCTTGATAGCAACATCTGGATACTAACAACCTTATTTAAGCTAGAACCCTTAACATCTTATTGGAACTTGCACTGTTCCTCTTTCTTCATTAAATATTGCTACTCAGAGCACATTCAATAAGCCCAAAGAAATTAGTACAAAAATATAATTGCCAAGTTTTTTTATAAAATATAATGAGAGCACAAAAATGTTGTGATATGCTTTGATTGGGTGATAAAACAACTTGATAAAAGCAATTACATGCTTCAAATAAATCAAAGTTTTTGACATGATGCTATATAATACTGTATTCTGAGAAGGCATGCAGCGTATATAATCAGCTGATCATATGCTTTAGTTGGTATTCAGAGGCAGAAAATGCAGATAAGTATGAAAAAATTAATGCTAGAGTCCATGAGATTTGGGAGCACTGAGAATTCTTCAGGATCTGACATTACTCAATGTTTTAATCAGTAATGATACTGTGTGTATCTGGATGACCAAGAGAGATCTTTGCTAGTGTGTTGTACAGCTCAATGGAAGCATTAAACAATGAGAAGAGGGTGTTTTTACACAGTGTTCCACATCCCAAGGGCAAGGTCATAACTGAGCAAAATACATTTCAGTGCAGTATTGAGACTGTAAATTGTTACATGTGGGAAGCACGGCAGGCTTCAGAAGTAGAATGAGAGACTGTTTCCTGGAAAGCTTCAACTTGAGAAAAAAATGTTAACAGAGAGAAAAGGGTCAGTGTGGAAGCTCAGTATAAAATTCAGTGAATGTTGTCACTGAATTTCTAAAAGAATATTAGGAAGGGAGCCAGATAACACCTGCATGCAGTATTTGTATTAATTTGAAGATTTCTTCATCCAGTTTGAAGTCTGCATTTCATGGAAGTTATGAATTTAATGAAGAGAATACAGAGGACTCAAGAAATGACTCACTTGTACCTAAACTAATCCCTGAAGTGGGATGCTTATGGAATCTAATCTACTAGTTTATAGAAGAGACAAAGAAGTTACTTGATTGTGCTACATATAGATTTAACCATAGAAATTATATTTGATAGGAAAAGATGTCTAAATCTTGCAGAAGGCATGAGAAGTTGCACTGCATGGGAACTAAATTTAGACTTATTCAGCCTTGAAATAAGATGCAGTAAAATGCATTGGTGAAGCTAATTAGCTATTTGAACAACTTACCAGAAACAGCCTATGGACTTACTACTGTTTGGAGTTTTTAAAAACTGATTAGATGGTTCTCTGAGAAACATATTTTGATCCAGTTTCTGGTAGAAATTCTGCAGCTTATAGAGGCAGAGCATAAGGCCAGATGGTCCTTTCAAAAGGGTATGCTGGTCCCTTCTGTTCTCAGCATCCTTGAGCGAGAAAAATGTTTCTTTTATTGCTGTCTTTTTCAGAGAAGTACTCCGAGTAAGCATTTCTAGGATTAGTGAGCTGGAGGATACTCCCATGGCAGAGCTGCGCTTCCAGTCTCATGCAGTGTGAAAACAGCAGGCAATAATGTTGTCTGGTTGCTCCCAGAAGACCATGCTTTGCCTACAGAACCTACATTTTGGGGGATGATGAAAAAGAAAGAAAAAGAAAGATATGATTTTGTTGCTAAGTCAAAACCTACGTTGGGACAAAAACAAACAACTTGTACTTAAAAAAAATAAATCACAACCTTTTAGATTGGCAGATATTTCATTCAGAACACATCAAGTCTGCATTGTGGATGTCTAATAAAACCACTTTTCCTTGTATAAACATATTTTGATGGGTTGTGTCTATATGCGTTTCAATTTCCAGATAGTTGTATTTACAATTTATAGTACACCAAAGAAGGCTCAGCAACTATAGAGGTTACAACACTCAACTAAGCAATGCTCCAACAGTCTATTGACTATTCTTTCAATTATTAATTAATATTAATTGAGATATTTGATTTCTGCTAAATCCTACATTCAGTTTCCTTTTTTCTTTTTTTTTTTTTAATTATTGAATTGCCATGAGCTAAAAGGACCTCCTGCAGTGCTTCTTCCAGAGTTGTGTGTGCTTTTTATCAGACTTCGTTCATCAGCACTGGCAGCATGCTAATTAACTCAGCTGTGAATGACCCCCCGCTATTTTACCAGGTTTTCTATTGTAAAATAAAAGGAGGACCAGAAGAATAGAGAAAACACTGCTTTTGCAGCCAACAGGGAATGCGAAGGTTCTTCTCTCATTATACTCTTCTCAGTGATGGTCTCTCTGCGCATAGTCCCCATATCGTAATTTTTTTTAATGTTGAGCACTGGCATTGGTTGGAATATAATAATATAAAGCAATATCACTTCATACAGACACAAAACCTCCTAAATATTGGAAAGCAATCCATTGGTCTGTGATTGGTTTCCTTTCTGTACTCCTCAAGTGAAAATTCCTCTCTGAAGAAGTATGAGGAACAACTGTAAATGGAAGTGTAGTAGAAAATGTTGCTACACACTCTCACCTTTCAATTATTATCATACTGCTGAATTTGCCAATGTTGCTACACTGATCCATTGTGCAAAATGGAATCAAAGCACTGTCATTGTGGACTAAGGATACACACAGGAAGACCACCACCCACCCTGGCAATATCTAGGACAAAAAAAAAAA
>VXBQ01014013.1:260646-381194 GCA_013400175.1 Phainopepla nitens
CCCAGGGTTTTGATTTAGCTAAGATTTTTATTTGGCTCTAAGAGTAGGACATACTTGATGAAGTTATTTTCTTTTCTGTAATCACACTTGCTGAGCCTGATGCAGTCAGTGTGCATTCAGACTACCCCAGCCTATACAGAACAAGAATGGTATATGATCAGTTCATTCACAAAGTATGGAGGGAGAAAAGACTCATCATCTCCCTGAGACTGTTTGAATTTCTTTCTAACAAAGGCTCATTTCTCATTTGCCTGAGACTATTTGAACTTCTTTCTAGTGAGAAAACCAAAATTGCTGCTCTATACGGCATTCTGGCATGGACTGATGAGATACCTCTTGATCCCTCCTGAAGCAGCTGATCAATTTCACATAAAAAGTTTCAGAATAGTTACTTCTGAGAGACTTGGAAAAGCCATCACTTAAGATCTTCAGTTTCAAGGAATCAGAGAATAAATGTGCCTTCCATCACTAGCTCAGAAAAATACATCACTGTCAAATGCAAAACAAAATTTCTTTTATGTTGGAGAGACACTGAAGTCTATCATGAGCTATGACTATCATGATAGCTAGGTTTCTGATTTCGAAGAAATAAGTTCCAGTGTGCACAAATAAAGGAGAAATTTGAACAAAATTTTATCAGCCATTGAGTAAAACAATTTTTTGACCACTACCTTTCCCTATTTTAAAAGACTTTTTTTCTTTTAATATCACAGAATAAATATTGTTTTTTCTTAACTTCAGAATATTGAAGTTTATCTTTTGCCATTTATTTTATTGAATGGCTGAAGCCTAGATCCACCCTCTTAAGAAACTATTTTACAATTATGTCAGTGGAACTGAGTTTCCTATGAGTCTCAATTTCCTAACTTGTAACTGTGAGAAATCACTTTCTTTTTTCAAATTAAACTTTTGGCTTGTTTTAAACAGGAATATTGAACAGACATAATTTCAGAACTTTTAGAATAAGTGGGCTATTGTGCATATATGAAACAATAACACTTCTGCTGATGGTTTCTTAAAAAATGGGAAAAAAACTAGGAGTTTTAGGGCAGCTGACAGTAATTTTGCTAATTTTGCATAAAGTCAAAGGTAGCTATTACTGGTGAAGTCTAAGCATGTCTTCCTGAGAAGAGTCTTGTGTGAGCTGACAGCCAAAGGACAAATTTCACATCTTGCAAAAAGAATTACTGAGCTGAATCACATCCATATTTTAATGAACCAGAACATTTTCAGAAGAATATGTTTGAAAAAGGAGTCTGATGGGCAAAATATCAGTGAGAGTATAAGAAGTATGTACATTGAAGGACAGATAGGAATCACAAATATAAATATATATGTATGTATGTGTGTGTGTGTGTCTTTACTTCCATTTTATTCTTCTTTAACATGAGATAAATAATTTTAAAAAATATTGCTTGGTTTTGTTTAGTTTTATTTTTCTTTTTTTTTTTTGGCACACGAAAAAGGAAAGACCAAAGGATAGGCAATCTATGATTCCCACTACTTTACAGCATTGAGAAACAGGATATGCTGAGAATACTGCATATATCTAACAGCACTGTTGGTATTTCCAGTTGATATTTCTGTCAGAGCCCATGGATGCATTTCATCCAACTCATATACGTCATAAATATGTTTGTTTGTTCACTTGCATCATACAGACGTGTTGCACAAGCCTGCAGTAGAAATACTATAAAAATTAGGAGAATATATGAGAAGAAGCACTATTTTTAGACTTGCAATAATTTTACTTTGGATCTGTGTGTCATACACCAAACTGGATGCAGTTAATAATTGAAATTTATGTAGTACAGGGCTTTCACTAATTAGGTTGATACAGGTTGGTTGTCATGAAATACAAGGGGTTTTTAAATGTTTTTTCATATGTGTTTACTTAGTAGCTATAAATTTTAGCCACTAAGTGGGTTCTCTATTAAAGAACCCATCTAAAGATGGGTTCTTTAATACTATGGAAGTTCTGTTTCTACGAAGATAATCTGAATAAAATTAGGCTCTAAAAAAGGGATACTTTCTGCAATGAAACACATAACTGGGAATCAGTGATAAATAATCTCTGTTAAAGTCCTGAAGAGACCATCTTCTTGATGCCTTATGGGTTAATACTTTAATCAACAACTCAAAAAAGACATTAAATAAGCGCTGATGAAGTTTTTAAAGGGCATCAAAACAGAAGGAAAAAAAGTAGTAGAAAAGTCAGGTCTGAATCAGTTCATAACATGGCGGATGCATGTTTTGTTACAGAGAAATATAGATACGCACGCCTGAGTAAGTAGGACAAAGACATAAGATTTTGAGAAACAGATGTCTAGGGAATGGAGAAGGCACAGGGAGGATTCTGAAGGTTGACAGTTGGTAAATAACTGAACACAATATTACTAGTAGATATTTTGAACAGCTGGATTAATATGCTGTTGGAATACGCAAAGAGCTAAACATTGACTATCTTTAAACATTACATTTTTTTCTTTACTTGGTCATATCGTGGCACTCCAGAAATCCCTAGCCAGTTCTGACATACATTTTGAAAGGTTACTGAAAAATTGAAGGCCCAGAGGAGAACCAAAATACACGAAGGATTATAAAATACATTCCAATGAAACACTCAGGTAGTTCATTCAGCCTATTATATTATCAGAGAAATGGTTATGACTGTTATGGTCTAGGAGTGCTTACACTTGTTAATAGAGAAAAAATAGGTACTTGCTAATAAAAAGCCCTTAAATTTAGAACCTAATACATTACAGTTACATGGTGAGAAATTGCAGCTAACTTCAAAATGAAATAAGTAGCTCATTTCTTTTAAAAGTTAACATATTTGACTACTTAAATACCTTTTCAAGAGTTGTGATGACTGTCTCTTTTTAAATCATGGAAGTATTTTTTTAAAGTAAATTAACCATAGATATTGAACTTCTGACAGGATTTAAGGCAGGGAATACAGTATATCGGAAAACAGATTAGCATCAAAATCTATCCTTCATGACATTTTCCCAACTGGAAAGTTAAGCTTAAACAATCAATGTGTAGTTCTTCAGCTTTCTCATTCTAGAAACAATTTCAGTCTCATGATCTCCAGATGTCATGCAATAGCCAGTACATTGTCATAGCTGATTCACAGAAATGTGGGTTCCTGATAGATCAGAACATTATAAGTTTGCTTAAATCTAATATTCCACCCTGGTTTTAAAGTGTTGCACTTCTAAGTAAGCTGCACCACTAAAGAAGGATTATTCATTTGTAGATATCATATACATTATATTCTACATTATATTGTATTTATATTCTACATTATATTGCAGAATAAATGTAAATAATTGAAAAAAAACCCTACGACCAGTAAATAGTATGACTTCTCAGGAGATTTCTGTTTTAACCAGGATAATTCAGGATGTGATGTCAGAGATAAATAAAAAATTCTGAAACTCAGGGGATAAAATCCATTATTCTCCCTACTGGGCACTATTTTGTCTCCAAAGTTTACATTGTAAAGATATTCTTGGTTGAAAGTTTGTTCTTTTTAACATGCACTGATTCTGAAAAAATAGGATTTTATATGTTAATATTTTCTGTGCATTGGACAATAAGTTTTCTTCATGTTTAACATAGGTTTTTACAATGTACCCACTCTCACCATATTTGAGGATTTTTCTTTTGGTACTCATTCTCATGGTATTGGAGCATTTTTGTTTTGGCATTTTTAGTTTCCTAAATACAAGCAATAAAGTGTGATTAGAGGTATCTCTAAAGCTATTGGTGAAGATATTTTCATGGGGAAATATAATACACTTCACTCAAGTATGCAGTCAAACTTTGGAAGGACTGAAAATATTTTAATCTTACATGATTCAAAAAGATCCATTCAATATAAAATCACATTCTAATTTACCTGATTGTCTGTGATTTGGTTTCATTTTGTATCTATACAAAGAATCACAGTGGTTTTATACAAAATCACTCTCTGTCTCAGAATTTCCCCTAGAGTTATGTAAATGAGAAAAAGAAAATTGTTGTTTCAAGACAGCTGAAAAAACCATACCCTTCAATTTTTTTATTTAAAGTATTCTTTTCCTTTTCTACATTTTCATTGTCTTGTTCTATTTCAATATCTAAAAAAATCCCCCCAAACTGGACAATTCAATTCAGGAACACCTCTTGTAGATGTTATTTTAATTATAGCACCACCCTTCACCCATTTTGTAACTCTTTCTTATTTTTCTTTCGTGAAATTCAAACAAATCCACTCATACTAAGTATCTGCATTCTTTCACCAGCCATCTGTTAATTCACCATCAAACACCAAAAAACCCATCTCATTTCTTTTTTAAATTTTACCTATTTTCACACTGCTTTGACTTTCTCAGAGAGCTGACAATCTTGAAAATAGCCTCGTATAGTGGAGAAATTATGAACGCAAGTTGTGTTTCTTAAAATATTTCAAGTTTGTCAAAATTTTATAAGGACATAAAAAATTACTACAACCAGTAATTTTTTTTTTTTTTAGTTTTTTTGACAACTTCAAAGAATGATGGAGTTATACAGTGTTAGATTCACAGAAGCATATTTAAAGGTTATCTAGTCCAACTGCCATGAACAAGAATATCTTTAACTACAACAGGTTGCTCAGTCTTGTCCAACCTCACCTTGAACACTTCCAATGATGGGACATTCACAAGTTGTCTGTTCCTGTGTCACCATAAAAAAAAAAAAAAAAAAAATTCTTATAGCCTACCTAAATCTACTTTATTTCAGTTTGAAACCACTGCCCTTTGTCCCATCATTACAGATCCTGATAAAAAGGTTTCATTCATATTTCTTATAAGTCTCCTTTAAGTATCAAATGGCCACAATTATGTCTCTTCAGAGCCTTCTCTAATCCAGGCTGAACAGAGAGAGGTCTCTCTCAGCCTGACTTCACAGGAGAAGTGTTCTGCCCTTTGATCATTCCTGTGGCTCTCCTCTGGACCTACTCCAATGAGTCCATATCTTTCTTGTGTTGGAACCTCCGAACTGGATGCAGTACTTTAGATGGGGTCTCCAGGAGTGGACTGGTAGGGGGAGCATCACATCCCTCGCCATGCTGAATACACTTCTCTCATGCAATCCAGGATATGGATACAAGTGCACATTGCCCAGTCCTGTACAACTTTTTACCCACCTTAAGGCTCTTTACAGGGCTGCTCCAGTCATTTCATTCCCCAGTCTGTACCAACACTGGAGACTGCCCCGACCCACGTGCAGAACCTTGCACTTGGCTTTGTTGAACTTAATGAGGTTCACACGATCTCACTCCTCAAGCCTCTCAAGGTTGCTTTGAATGACTGCCCACCCATCTAGCAAATCAGATGCACTACTCATCTTGGTCATCTGCAAACTTGCTCAGGGTGCGCTTGATCCCACTGACTTGTGCCACTGACGAAGATATTAAATAGCATTGGTTCCTGTACCGACCCTGCGCGGACAGAACTTGTTACTGATTTCCACCTATGAGGTTGTTTGCAACTCTTCGGACCTAGCCATGCAGACAGTTCCTAGCCCAGCTAATAGTTCATACATGTTGTCGTTTAGCCAGAGCCAGCAATTAAGCCCCACACAGCCACTCACTGTCTCCTCCACCACTGGGTTGTGGGAGACAGCTGGAACGGTAAAAGTGAGAAAACTCATAGGGTGAGGTAGAGATAGTTCAGCAGGTAAAGCAAAAGCCATGCATACAAGCAAAGCAAAACAAGAAATTCATTCACCACTTCCCATGGGCAGGACGGTGTTCAGCCATCTCCAGAACGTCAGGGCTCCATCACACACAATGCTGACTTGGGAAGACAAACACCCTCACTCTAAATATCACCCCCTTCCTCCTCCTTCTCCCTAGCTGTATCTACTAAGCATGATGTTACATGGTTTGAAATATCCCTGTTGTCATTTGGCATCCCCTGTCCTAGCTGTGTCCCCTCTCAACATCTCAAGAACCCCAGCCTCCTTGCTAGTGGGGTAGTACAAGTAGAAAGGTCTGTGATGCTGTGGAAGTGTTGCTCTGTACTAACAAAATTATTTCAATATTATCAACACTGTTTTCAGCCCAAATCCTAAACATTGATCCATACTAGCTACTATGAAAAATAATCAATCAGCACATGCCATCAAAACCATAAGTCTCTAATTTAAAGATGGGTATGTTGTGATGGATTGCATCCAAGTTCTTACAGAAATCTAGGTAGATGACATCCATAGCTGCTCCCCTCTCAAAGGAAGCAGTGACTCCATCGTAGGTCCCTACCTTAGTCAGGCACAATTTGCCCTTGGTGAAGGCATTGTGGCAGTCTCCAGTCACCTCCCTGTCTTCCATATGTTTTGACATATCTCAGGGGCGATCTGTTCCATGAGAGAGGTAAGGCTGACTGGTCACTAATTTTCTGGGTATCCCTTTTTACACTTTTTAAGAATGGGGGCAATAGTCTACCTTCTCCAGTCACTGGAGACTTTACTTAAATGCCATAGTTTTTGAAATATGATGGAAAATGATTCAGCAACTACATCATCCCATTCCCTCAGCATCCTGGGATGTATCTCATCTAGTCCCTTGGACTTATGCACGTTCAGACCCCTCAGGTGATCTCAAACCTGACTTTCATTCATGATGGGAGGATCATTTCTAATGGCACATTAGGCCACATTAAGCTGAGTATATAAAAATACTTTTCTGATATTATTGACTATTTTATTGTTCTCAGTTGAAAAACCTATTACTAATTAAGCAAAATAATTTTAGTAATTATTTGTATTTTCACCCCAATTGTTGAAGATGGTTGCATAAACAAAAAGAATAAAAGTAGCCATTTCAGATAATCTCAACATTGATACTGAAATAATCTAAAAACTTTAAGTATTTTAATACATTTATTAATGATTAAGAGTTTTGACTTTGTTTCATATTGCTTTAAATTAAAAAAAAAAAGAAAAAAGAAAGAAAAGAAAGAACAAATACTTTGGCAATAAAAAAATTCTGAATACTATACCTCAAGTGCAACTTAATACCAGAGAACAGGACCAAGTTATCCTAAATAAGAGCATTCTGCATAAATATCCATAATACATAAATAATAAATAAATATTTGTGCTCCTAGTTCATGACAAATACAGGAAAATTGAATTCAGAGAATTCTTTTCCTATTAGCAGCTATATTTGCTTGAATTACATCATATTTGCTTTGGGCTGAGTTGCACCTACCTAATAAGTTACTACAGATCAGCAGATGTATGTTAGCTTCCTACTCACCAACATGTGATTAATATTCACTGCCCTTCATGTGTTACTAGCTCTAACAATTGAACAGCCTTTAATTGAAATTGCAACTGTCACTGAAAACCAATATCTCCAATATATTCAGGTTTTTAGTAACTATTGCTGTCCTTTGTAAGGCAAAGTCAATATTTAATTTTATCCATTTTTCTTTTTTAACTTTCTACTACATACTGATTTATGTTTCAAAATTCCATCATGCTAATTTACTAATTATTTTCTAGGTGGTCCTCCACTACATCAATTGCCTGCTATGCTAATCAGACTTCAGGGAATATCTTTCTTTCTAGTCATTGCCAATGTCAAAGTATTCTAGAGGAGAGATGATTAGTGATGTAGTTTCATTGGATTTGAAATGTACTGAGGTCTGATCTCCCATTCAGGCACTAAACCTTTGAAATTTTGCTTCATGTCAGAACAGTGCACCTGCTCCTGCTCAGGGGCATGGATTGAATGAAGGATTTACAAACCCCCAGAGAAGTTCATCTACTTTATCAAGCAACCCTGTCAGTTTTTCTGCAGAGTCCAACTTCTAGTTATACAATTCCTATGTTTCATCCCTCTGGTTCACCAGTGGGTAAACTAATTTCCTACCTAATGGAAGGATTTGTGACAGCTTAAACGTGACATGAGGCTAATGAATTGAACTAGGCTGATTTCAAAACTCATTCCAACAAGAAAGACTTTATGACCTACGAATTGTTTTCACAGCTACAATTCATTTTTAAAAGTGTATTTAGCTTAGCTCAGAAGGTCTTTGAAGTGCCATATCCAAGTCTGAAGTGACTATATTTATTTTTTTATTCTCTCCCCATCCCTCCATCCTCACTCCCACTGATATCTGGACTGCGTTTCTCTGGTTTCCTTTCACACTTTGCAAATATTGTCTTCTGCTATACTCCAGCTGGCAGGAATTCAGCAGCTCTCAGTGTTCACATTTGGAATCCATCCTGAGATGATGAGGAATTGAAGGCAAAGAAAGGAGAATTGGACTATTTTCCCAACATGCCTCTGCAGCTGATCCCACACTTCTCTAACTAATTCAGTAACTGATTTCTGAAAATGTCATTGCTAGTGTTATGAGTACAGATGTGCAAAGACAGATCATGTGAGCACATTTCACAACTCCAAGAGATGTCATGGGGGAAATGTTTGCATGGAGAAAAATAGCTACTAGGAAGAACTTCATATTTGCTCTTACCAAGGTGAGAGTTACTTTGCTGAGCTTAAGGAGCTTGCAATAAAAGCTGACTGTGAAATCATAATTAGCTAATAAAAATAAAGAACTGTATTAAATATTTCTTGCCAGCTGCTCAGGTAAAGTCATTTTAGTGTATGCTTTTTCTGTAAAATCACTTTCTGTTGAGAACAGACTAAAATAAACTATAATCACTGTTCCTGATAGAAGTCAAACTAAGGATAGGATGAGATGCATGCAGCCAGGTAGTTGTAGTCAATGGCTCTATGTTGTGGTGGAGGTCAGTGATCAGTGGTGTCCCTCGGGGCTCTGTCGTGGAATCAGTGCTCTTTAATACCCCTTGATATATCCTCAATTAATATCAATGTCACAGACAACTGGATCAAGTACACATATTGATATCGAGTGCAGCCTCGGCAAGTTTTCAGATTACACCAAGTTGTGCAGTGCAGTTGACAGAGCAGAAGAATGGGATGCCATCTAGAGGAACCTGGGCAAACTTGAGAAGTGGGACCATGGGAACCTCATAAAGTTCAACAAGGTCAGGTGCAAGGTCCTGCACCTGGGGTGGGAAAATTCCAGAGGTGGGTACAGACTGGGTGATGAACTCACTGAGAGTAGCCCTGAGGAGAAGGATTTGAGGGTTGTGGTCAATGAAAGGCTGGACATGAGCCAAAAGTGTGTGCTCATAGCCCAGAAAGCCAGCCCTATTGTGGACTACATTAAAATAAGAGTGGCCAACAGGGTGGAAGAGGTGATCCTCCTCTATTCTGCCCTTGTGAGAGCCAACCTGGAGTGCAGTATCCAAGTCTGGGGTCCTCAGCACGAGGAGAGACCTAGACATGTTGGAGTGGGATCAGAGGAGGTCCAAAAAGACTATCAGAGGGCTGAAGCATTTTTCATATGGAGACAGGCTGAGAGAGCTGAGGTTGTTTAGTCTGGAGAAGAGAAGGTACAATGGGCACTCCTCATTGCAGCCTTTCAGTACCTAAAAAGGGGCTTTATAAAAAAGGTGGAAAGGAACTTTTTACGCAGGCAGATAGTGGTAGGACAAACAAGGATGGTTTTAAACTAAAGAGGAGAGATTTAGATTGGATATTCAGGAGAAATTCTTTACGGTGACTGTGGTGAGGCACTGGAACAAGTTCTGCAGGGAAGCTGTTGGATGCCCCACCCTGGAAGTGTTCAGTTCTAAATTGGAGGAGACCCTGAGAAACCTGATCTAGAGGGTGTTATCCCTGCCCATGGCAGGGGGTTTGGAGCTACATGATCTTTAAGGTTCCTTCCAACCCAAACAGCTCTATGAGTAAGGCAAGAAATCTCAAAACTCTAGTAGGTTGACCCAGTCAGCAGTCAAGCACCCACAGATTCTTCTTTGGTTCCCTCTTCTGAAGGACAGTGAAGAAATAGAATGAAGGCAAGAAAACTCATAGACTGAGATAAATTTAACAGATAAAGAAAAGTTGTGATCACAGCAGAGAAAAAAAAACAAACCAAAAAACGAATAAATTTACTACTTCACATCAACAGGCACAAGTACAGTCATTTCATGGCAAGTGGGACCTTGGCACAAAGGACAGTGGTTGGAAAGGCAAACACCACAACCATAAATGCCCGCCATACCTCTTCCTGTCCCAAATCATTTATTGCTGAGCTCAGTGTCATACCACATGGGACATTCCTTTGGTCAGCTAAGGTCAGATGTTTTGCCTCATTGCAATTTTTTGCTCACTCCCATCTGACCCTTCAGAGAGAAGCAGGAGGAAAGGTGGAGCGAGGAATATAAAAAGCTTTGATAATGTGCAAGCACTCTAACATTATCCAAAACACTGTTGAGTTCTCTACACTGTTTTAGTCAAAAATCGAAAGCACAGGACAATTGAGGCGACTATGCAGAAAGTTAATGTCACCCCATCCAGACCCTGTACTCAAAATATATTTGTTAAGTACCAGATGAAAAAAAAAATAATGCACTCTCCTGCTCTGCTTAAATTCCCCTTGTGATATTAGCAAACTAATCCATTTATTACATACATTTCTGAAAGGTGTAACTATATAAAACTCTGTCACACATTACAAGCTCAGTTCTACCCTTTTGGTTGCAATCTGAAAAAAGCACATACTTTACAGAAGATTAGCATATTCCCTCTGAGGTGAAATTCTTGCATAGTTCCCACCCAGTTTAATATCTGTCTGTATTATTTTTGTGTCAGGACTTGAGCACTGTTTACTGAGCCCATGAGTGCATCTTGGACTACAGCTAAACTATTAAAATCAAAGGCTACCTCAGATTTCATGCATTCGTATTGTATTCACTTTGACGTGGAGTATACCTCATGCCTCACACTGTGAATGTACAACACCACAGGGATAGGATTCAAGTCTAGGTTCAGAAATGTGAAATAAAATATTTTAGTGTGCTATATCTTAATTCTCAGTATAGGCAGTAGAGATCCAGGGATTAATTAACTTGCCTAGTATCATATGAGAGAACTACATGTATCCCTAGTGGGACCCAGAACATATGAGACCTTCATCTTTTATGACTGGCGGATGGAGGTCAGCATGAAGCATCCAGAATGCTACCTAAATGCTGTATTTAAGCCACTGAATCAAGTCCCTACCATGAAAGCAGACAAGATGCCTATTCCATGGTCTGGGAGCTGAGTTATTTCTGAACTTGCATGACTGGAATGCCATTTTTGGTACTCTGGGGTACCTGAATATCTGAAGTAGGCTGATACTTTTGACCGACAGATTGGCATTTGCATTAGATGGAATTAAATCTATGAAAAACACAGGTGCTTCTTCACGTACCAAAGACCAGATAAAATATGCAATCTCAAGCCATGGAAAACTGATGTGCCTACACAAGAACTAAACCTAAACCCTGGTATTTGTTCATTACATTAAAAATCTTGTTATGTGAGAAAAGAAACACACATGATGGTTTATAAAAGACACTGTCAGGGAATACCTGAAGGTGGCCAGGGTGATGGTCAAGGACTTGGTGGCTCAGAAGTTTTTTAACTTGGTTGTGTTTGTGAGGGTAAAGGGCTTGAGATGAAGTAGATGGATTGTGATGGCCGACATTATCAGTGAAAGAAGTATCAAACCCAAAGATTCGGTTCGTGCAGTCACAGGACCTCCTTTGAAGACTGAGGGTTGTTAAGTAGCAATAAGATTCTCTTGATCAGAAGGGACAAAATCTTCTTTGCAGGCAGGGAGGTCAAACAGGTAAAAAGAACTTTAAAATAAGAACAGTAGAGGTGGGAGATTATGACATACAGTCAAGTGAGGAAGTGGTGACCCAAGCTGGAAAGCACAGGGGACTGGGTAATGTGGACAGGAGAAAACTCATAATCAATGAAACAAGACCCCTCTCAAGGACATGCACAGATATAGAAATGCCAAAAAACATGGTGGTGCTGACTCTCATGCTTTTTGTTCCTGGAAACATGCATGACTGAGTATCCCTCTGAAGCGTGTGTGTGCTAACGCACATTGTGAGGACAGTCAGGAGGAATTAGATCTTTGTGTACATGGGATGCAGGCAGTTCTGCTAGGGATGCATACAGAGCCAAAATGGTTTTTATGGTTTAAGATTAGTGTAACATGGCAACGCTAAGGTTGGTTTCCACTACAGCTCATATGATCAGGAAGATAAATCAAATTAAATTTTCTTCAGGCAAATGAAAGAAATCTTATGCTCACAGGGGATGGGTTAAATGATCTCCAGAGGTCCTTTCTAATGTCTACATTTCTGTGGTTCTGTGATTCTATGAAGGCAAGAATTTATTGTTAATGTAGAAAAAGTCTTTACAATTAATCAAAATGTAAAAATCTCTTTCCATTATTCTAAATACTGAGTCATACTAACACTCATACTAACAGTCCTATTCAAGACTATTTAATGTAGGAATCAGAATAGGGACTGGTGTTATGAAGAGTTATCCCCAGTCTTTTGCTAGAAGACCGATGATACACATGGTAGGGTGTCATCTCTTCTCAGTTTACTCGGGGATATCAGTGTCATGTCATGAAAAAAAAGAGTTATGTGGGAACCTCAACCAATCCTCCATGTTATACAGGCATGGAGTCTAAGACTAGTATGTGTACTACTGAGGAAAAAAAAAAAAAAAGCACATTTAAGTGTGTGTGAGTGGAAATGCATCTGTCTTGACTGCTTAGAAGTGTTAGTCACACTGCCAAAAAAATTGAGATGTCCTTAATACACAAGACAAAACAATAGCTAAAAAATATTTTTCCCTGTCCTATCTAGCAGCACAGATATAAAAATATAATCTCTCTCGTTGTAGAAAAGGTTGTCTTACTTTGAGTGGTTTATCTCAGTGGACAAAAGTTGTGTCTCCACTGTGTTTCTCTCTGCTCCAAACCTTGAACTCCCTGAGGAATCCTGGACATTGTAGGGAGTTACACTTCACCTATACTTCTGTATTCAATCAGATCAGTCCCATTTTTTCCTTGGACTGAGCCAGCCTTAATAAACTATCATCCCTTTGTGGAAGATTTAGTAAAAATAGCACAGAGTAGCATAAAGGTTTTGATATTTCTGCCTGTCTTGATATAGAGAGAAATTCCATTGATTGAAGAAAGAGGAGGGAAACATGTATCTCTAAGTACCTTTTCTTTTACCACAGAAAATGGTAGGAATAAAAAGGCTATGTAACCATTTCTAGACTTGGGTGGAGAAATAGAAATACAGAAGTTAACCAGAACACAAAGCCCATGTCTACCACTGAAGCCATTTCCTTGCTTAAGAGCTACTGGCATTTAGCAGGGCTTTTTTATCTACATGAAAGAATCACAGTTTTCCCAAGATATAAAAACATTCACAATCATTTTTATTTTAGAATATTTCACCTCCCACATACAGCTACTCCTATCTCATTAGTTAAAAGTTTGCAATATGTTCTCCTCACAGTGTAGCAAAACACTTCTACACCTAAATATGCAAGTTCTTTGGCTTCCTCCAACATTAATTTGTAAATTTTCCTGTGAGTTACCTTACAAAGAAGCAGTCATCAGCAGTATTTAACGTTGGTCTTAGATCTATCCCCCAAGAGTCCTGTGATCCTATAAATTCCATAAAAACTTAGGGTATAATTTCTGACAACAATTTTGCCACAAGCTATCACCAGTCCTTTATTTCCTCCACAAGTGATGCAACTATACCTCGTGTTAGTCAAATATCTCATAGCTCTTGGTTTTAAGATTGTGGAGTTTTGTGTTTTCTCTTGATTTGGTTTGGTTTTTAACAGTTAGATTCTGCTTTGCTCTTATTTTGGCAAATTACAATAAATTAAGTTAAAGTTAAAAATACAGGGGCTGTGGTAACTGATTTTTGCACAAAGAAGGCCATTTCTTACTCTATCAATATTTCAATTCTTTTGTTTTTCTGTTTTGTTTTTCTGTTTTGGCAGAGCTGACATATTCTCCTTCAGAGAGAGTTAGGCCTTTGGACTCATGTGATGAAACTCTGGGTAATTGTTAAGACATGTCACTGTGCAGATTAAACCTTCTGTTTGATAAAAGTCAATCTAAAGGTCTTGCTTGCTCAGTTCACTTTGGTCATGATGTTCTCCTTCATTTTATACTGACAGGAAGGATGCATTATGCTTCCTCAACTAAGGTCTTGATCAAGAGGTCATTTATAGGGATCATGCAATCTTATATCAAATTCTTTGTGATCCTCTTTATTTACCTGATTTCCTTTAATAATGAAAGATTTCAAATAAAAGTATGAGTAAGGAGGGAAAATTCTGAGTATATTTTAAAAGCTTCATTCCTATATCAATTCTCAGAAAAGCTAGCTGGAATAATGAAGATGGAAACATAAATGCAGAGACGGGATTTATTTTAAAAAAAACTAATTCAACTGAAGTCCATTTGCATTTGACTTTTCCAGTCTGGTTTTTGAAATATTTTCTTGTTTTATGAAATGAAAGATATGCGAATTTGTTTCTTTTATGAACTTTCATCACTGTTGATCAAGAACTTTCATTACTGTTGGTCGAACAAAACATAGCTGTTACACAGATTTTGCAGAACCACAGGAAGAAGGAACATGTGGAACAAAAAAGAATTGGATGAACAAACACTAGTTTGTAAAGGAGTTTAACTCTCCCCAGGATCTACACGAATGTGACATTTTTGCCCAGGTACCATGAAAGTCAATAATTTTATCAAATATTATTAGTAATAACTGCAGCTAATGAATAACCATCATAACTATACATATCATTCACAATAATTATTGTCACTGATGTAGCTAAACTAATAGCAATGTAGAAAGCATTTTCAGAGGCTTTTGGAAAATGAAATCCACAGAAGCAAATGGGAAGATCAAGCACCACAGAAATAAAAAGATGGAACACCATGGAGGGAAATCCTTTTAGAAGTTCTGTTAAATCTCTTTGTCAAAAATCAATAAACTAGTCAATGATCCTACACAACATTAAGGTCTTAGAAATAAATGGATTACTATCCCAAACTTCAGTATGGTGTGGGACACAGTGAGGCCGTAAAGACACCTGAAGAATCTATTCTGTCATCTCTTTATGTCCTGTCCCACAAAAATCATCAAAGATCTGTCCAATGCAGAAATCTGTCCATCTCTTGAGATTGTCTGGGTGAAACAGATCATATTGCTTTGAGGACAGCATTTGCAATGTTGTCATCCTTATCATTATTAGATAAGTATAAAATTTTGCTAATTGACAGGAAGCTTAAAGCTTCTTTTCAAGAGATTTTTCCAATCTCCCATTTTGAGCTCATTTCTTATTCAGTTACTGCAGCTAATCACCATTAATTCCTTTGGTATTCATTATAATAGCGCTAATTATAACAGAATTGTTTGGTATTCATTTTAATAGCACTGATCATAAAGAATTCATTTGACATTTATAAGGACATCACATGTATTCTCTCAGCATACAATCACAATTTAGCATCTGTAAAGTTAAACTTCAGCTACACTTTGGAAGAATTACATATATACCAACTAAAATTGAAGAGATGGAAGATTCAAACCAGTTCTTCAGGATAGAATTTTTTTTCACAATCAGCCATATTAAGAAAGTGAAACCAATTTTGATGAGTGTCTTGGTATATGGTAAAAGTTTTTAGTACAAAACTCAAACAGATTTTCATTATTCCTTGGTGATCAACCCTCTGTACTTGCTCATAGAGCTGTATCTTTAGATGTGTAAGTTTCACATATGAATTTTAAAGAAGTGTCAGCTTTATGCTATTCACTAAGAATTCAGATTCAGGCAATGAAATAAGCCTTTCTAAATCTTTCCAGCTGAAGATTAATTGTGTATACAAAGACAAAAAAATCATAGCTTTTATTTAACTAATATATAGTAGTTTCAGAGTAGATGTAATGCTTTCACCAGGCTGAAAATCTCATCACTGAAACTACCAGAATAACATCTCATCACTTTTCCAGGGTGGTAAATTGGTGTACATCATCTTAGTTATATTAAAATCTATGGCAAAATTGCGATACAAGAAAAATATATAGCAATCAATATCATTACATGATATGATGTGATATATTAACAGTGGAGAATGCACTTAAATATAAGAAAACCTCGACTGTAAGAGTAGTTAAACACTGGAACAAATTTCCCAGAAATATGATGATGTCTCCATCCTTAGTCTCACTGGACTCAGTCTCACTGGACTTGGCCCTGAGCACACAGCTTCACTTGAAACAATTTTGGACAGACAGGTTGAACTAAAGATTACTGGGATCCCTAGCAACACCAATGATTTTCTCTTTTTTAATATGTAGGGAATTGGCACCTTCTCCTGCACAAAACCAATTTATTTTTACATGAAATTCAAAAGAAACATTCCATCTTCCAAACCAATTATCTATATGAATTACCCGGAACATGCCACATGTCAAGTAGTCAGTCACTATTTTCCCTTTCATGAAAGCTCCTGCTGCAAATTTAGAATCAAGCTGCTCAACCCCTCCAGTTTATTTACAGAAAGCAATATTTCGAAGAGTACACTTATAAACAGGTTGTAAGGCATGTTTTGGAGTGCTTAATTGATCTTGGAGTGTTTCAGAGGTACTCTACTAAGACTGAAGAGGGAAAGAGAATAACATATTAGCAAAGTGCTCACGTGAACATCCTCTAATCACTTCTTTATTGGATATCATAACCAAATGTAATACTAGTAATCAGTAGCTTTTAAGAGACCTCAATATAATAATTTTTACACATGTAAACAAGGAAATTACTCAATACTGATGATGTTTATGATGCTGGTAATACAGAAACCTCATACTACAACAACATTTTATAGAAAAACTGATTAGAGGATATTGACCTACTAGATGAACTGAATATTAATCTAAATTTATTTTTAAAATGAGGGGATATTAATGAGTACAATCACATCTCTGTTTAAGGAAAAAAAGGGGGGAAAAAAAAGAAAATTAAAGGAATACTTTGTCTGTGTTATTTAATGGATGATCTAACCCCAAGAAGAAAGGATGGAATCTATCTTCTATTAACATCCCAAGAGACCTGTTAGACTAAATATCAAATGAGACTCCAAAACAAGTTCTTCACTTTTTCTATATGCCTCTTTACTTTCCCCAAGGGTATAGAAGAATCCAGATTTTCAAAATCACCTGCATCAAATCTGACTCATTTAAAGTACTCAACTAGTCAATAGTGGCAGTGATGGGACTGCTATTAAATAGCTGCTCTCTCTTAATAGTCAGCATATGATTACATGCAGGGTGATACACATGTTTTTTCATGAAACTATGAACAAGGATTTCCAATTCCGTCTTTTCAGCAATCAGCTGCCCTACTGCTGTCATAGGTGAAACATCAGGCTAAGCACAACTCCTGTTTGTGAATTTTGAATGCCATAAACTCAAGCATAACCCATGATTCTAGGAAAAAATGCCATTTTCACACATATATTTGAACATTAGTTATAATTATTCTTTTTGCCTACACAAAGATCCTTGTGTTTCTAGAACATATGAAATCTATTATGTACATAAAGATCAGGTTTGAATATATAGAGGTTTTGAGAAAACACTAGATCATTCTTACATTTTCAGTAATATTTTCAAATGTGTCTCAATATTAACTTTAATATTACTGATGCATATGATATGGCTTATAGATTCAATAATTCAACTATTACAATGGTCACAAGACATAAGGGAGTCACAGTATGTACAAATTTCAGTTCTTTTTAACTGCAATTTCAGGTTTTTTTAACTGAAATTTCTAATATATACTCTGTTCTTTTCATAATTGTGGTTGACTTGGCAGGACATTGGCATCCGCCAAGCCACTCTATCACTCCTCTTCTCAGCATGACAGGGAAGAGAGAAAATAAGATGGAAAAAAACAAAAACAAAAACAAACTCTCATGGGGCAAGATAAAAGCAGTGTAATAAAGCAAAGAAAAGAGCTCATGTAAAAGCAAAGAAAAACAAAAGATTTTATTTGCTATTTCCAAACAGCAGGCAATGTTTGGCCACTTCCCAGGAAGCAGAGGTTTAGAACATATAGAAGTTGCCCTAAAAGACAAACAATGTAATAACAAATACTCTGGCTTTCTCCTTTCTCATGCCTTTTATAGCTGAGCAGACATCATATGCTATGGAATGTCCCTTCGGGCAATCGGAGTCAGCTGTCCTGGATGTGTCCCCTCCCAAGATTTTGCCCACCCCCAGCCGACTGGTGAGGGAATGTTGGAGAGACTGCTCTGATGCTTTGCCAGCACTACTCAGCAGGAGCCAAATCAGTGGGGTGTTATGAGCTCCTTTCAGGTACCAAGGCAAAGCACAGGTCAGTGGGGGCTGCTGTGGGGAAAATGAGCTCCATCTCAGCCAGACCCAATACAATGCTCTCTGTTATTGATTTCCCCTAGTGTTAGTGAGAAAGGGAAATAATCAAAATATAGGAAAGCATTGTAGTCAGCTGTATAATGTTAAAAACAGCACAGGGAAAACAAGGTGTAATTAAAACACAGAATTCCCCTTGCACTGGCAAGTGATTAAGAGCTGTGTTGTGGAAAGAACAAAGATAAAGGTATTCCTAAGAAAGAGAGCAAAAGATGGTTCTGCTTATTACACTAGAGAATTTTTTATCCATAAGTAAAGACTATCCTGCTAGTAATGCCATGCTGACAGAGTTGCCTGGATTTTTTTTTTTTAAGCAGTCCCCAGAAATGGATGTTAGATGTTTGAAAATATAAAAATATTGATCCACCTGTCAAAGTTTTTGTACCAAAATTTCAAGGTGGTTTTATTTCCTTTTGGAAGGCTTCTGGACAGCTAGTCAGAAATCAACACTCCTCATTGAAATGATACAGGTTTTCATTTGGGGTGTAATCATTGGGATTTGCTCTTAGTGCCTGAAATTCCAGTGTGACATTTCAATAAAGAAATCTAAAGTTAGATATCCAAATACACTCAAATATTCTGATCTAATAAATGGTGAGCTGGTATAGAGTTCTCTCTTGGATTTTATTAAGGTAAAATTCTAGCTTCAAGTTTCCCTTTATCCATTACTATGCAATGGAGTCTGACTGAAAGTACTGCTAAGGTGATTAAGGCTTCTAATTACACCTACCCAACACTGCTTTGAAATAGAATGCTATCCACCTTCAATGTTTATGATCTTTAGTAAATAAAAACCTAAAACTTATACCAGTTAATGAAATGATTCTTTTTTTTTTTGGTTACTACCTCAACCTAAATTTCCTCATGATGTAGATCATAAAGAAATAAACATATCTCCGCAGAAAAATTCAGGGACCAACAGTCTTAACATATCAGTTATTTCTTTTGCTAAAGTAAAAGATAAAGCCAAACAAATACTTATGTTGGATCATGGAGTATTTAACATTAAAATCAGCGCCTGAATTTGAAGGAGAAAACAAAATGGAAGCCACCATGTAACATGATAATGGGTGAAATCTACACTTCATCCTTAAATTCCACTAAGCCAGCACAAAGATAGCTACTGTGCATTGGCTAAATAATATGCTGTGTTAATTGATGTTACCTATATTTCAGGAGTACACTCTGAAGTTTCTAAAGGAGGGGATTGCTTTCATAAAATCCACACTTTAAATGAAGGTCACTTAGATTATGTAACTTTGTTTCATTTGATGGTAGTTTTGAGGATCTCAGCCTCATATTTCATAGCTTTTTTTCTTTCCTGTTGAGGGGTCTGGCATACTTTCTCAAAAATCAAGCTTCCTAAACATGGAGTTTCCAGATAAAAATAAATACAAATAAATAGAAAAGGATAATACGAAAGAAACAAAATATTAAGAGAGAGAGTAATGCTTCCATTCAAAACATTATAAGCCTGTTATCTCTGAAAGAATAACATCATTTTTCCTCACTGCCTTTTCCTTCATCCAAAGCTTTTTCTCCAGTTGTAGCTTGATTACAGTCAGTTTTACTCCAGGGAAATGAAAACACTGCATCACAACCCAGGTGCACCGGCATGATGCAATTTTAGGGTTTTTCAATGACCTGCAGTGACTAAAAACAGGTACTATCATCCTTCCAAGATCTTAATTTAAACTGGATTCACACATGGAAGTACTTGACAAAAACCTAAGGCCTTTGGCCTGAGTGCTCCCAGTAGGCAATCAGAAAACCATACAGTATTGCCACTCAGTCACTTCTCAGCATAAAAACAAGGTTAATTGCATGTGGGTTTATGTGTTTAAACCACAAAAACCCCCAAAGTATAGAAACCTCCGTACTTTCAGTTTGGATTAACCTTGTAAAACCTGCCTCTTCAATCATCTTCCATTAAAAGAAAAGGCTTCAAATATGGGCTAATTTCAGCTTTCCGGGACCTCTAACGCTCAAACTGAATGAGAAAACAGATGTTACATTTGTATCTGTTGCATTGCTAATTTTTAAAAAAACTAACACATCTAATTGTTAACCTTTCCTTCAACTTATTGTGAGCAGCTTTAGTTGATTTAAGATGTCAATAGTTTAAATGAATCATATTTTTTTTCACGATTTTTATTGTGACTTTGTCAGGATTGTCATTTTTACACAATATCACAGAACAGCCTGAACTGATGCATCCATGACTTGAGATTTAAAAAAGCTACTCTTCCTTTATAATCCTCCTTTGGCACTAGAGATAAGCTAGTGATCATTTTCAAGTTTTGGGGAAAAAAACATATTCCTTTGCCTGGTCATTTTCTACAGATATAACGTGGAGATAATCTAATATCCAGTGTTGCTTGTTATGTCAAACAATTTTTCTTTTTGACTCAGTTGCCTAAACCTGAGCACTTTAGCGCCCTTCACATGTATTTGGACTGACATCTTCTTTATTTTCTGTGACCACTTCAAAAAGTTGTAGGTTTCCATAAGATATTCTGTCATATCTTCTGTGCCCTTACAGATATTTCTGCTTAATCAAATATTTCAAATGGCAGTATGTGTTTAGATTTAAGCAGCTGAATATTACCCCAGGAGTCAGCTCTGAATTCAAACTGAGAGTTTACAGATCTAATGCAAATTCTGTAACCTATTTATGTTCTATTTTGAGAATTTTCTAAATAAACTTGAAGTATAAAAAAATCTTTTTTTCAATCTTAGAGGATACATGAAAATTTAAAAACTGCACTACTGTTGTGTAGCTAGTGGTTAAAATGCTGTAAGCACCTGGGAAGGATTTTTTTGATGTCACAGACCAGATCAATAAAATAAGTACATCATTGTCATCACCCAAATTTACATCAGGCACAGTTTTGGCCTCATATGAGTGTCTTCAAAAATTGAATTGAAAATAAAGTTGTATTTATAACAGAAAATGTTGTATTTATAACAGAATATAGCAAAGGTGAAACAGAGAGAATCATGCCTCATTTAATGCTGAAAGAAAATAAGATTCTTCATTACTATTTGGAATTTTCAGCAGCTTTCTGCAATAGTTAATATATGAGATATCATGGTCAGGTTGTATTTGTGAGTATTCATGTCCAGGCTAAACATCAGTGCAATATGCAGAGAGATATCAGAAGACAACTTAAGCTCATTCGTTCCTTGAAGGGGGAACATATGATTAATAGTACTTGCTAATATTAAAATTACTGGGAAGGGCACGGAGGGAAATTAGGAAGGGACAGGATAATCATATTTACTATTGAAGGAAAAAGTGCAATCTGTGTGGCAAGGAAATACGAGAACCATGCTCAAAGAAAAATGGCACAGTTCCAGGTTCAGTGATATTTTCAGCTTCTGTCTGTGCCTTTTTGAATATCCTTCCAAGTAAAATGTCTGACACCTGCATGTCTTGGAATTGTATCATATATTCCATTCCATTGGTAGAAAGAGTTTTATATTTGTAAAATGTCTCTAAAAATTAGTTTCTTCAGCTGTCTGGTTTTGAAACTCTTGAAAACTGCCAAGAGCATGAAAAGAAACACTCATGATGTTTTTTATTTTTTCCCCCTAAATTGTATTTATTTCACTACTAGAAACAAATACTGAAATAAAATAATATCTACAAAATTGGTATGAGTCATGCAGACGTTATTTGAAGATTATATTTTTTATTTCTTTAAAATAAACAAATAAATAAAGTATGTACTTTCTGGATATGAGCTATTTTATTTCAGTATCTGTAGTAAGATGAATGGAATGTCACATACTCAAAACTTTGTACTGCCATAAGGTCCCTGATGAGAACTCCAGACTGCTGGGAAAAGAGCTACACTCCACTTATTTGCAGTTATTAGCTTACATTACCCTCGTCAATCTTTTGTTTTACTTGATTTTATCAGCTATTCTGGCTTTTCAAAAAAAAAACAAAACCAACAAACCATCAAAAAAACTCATAGACATAAAAAAAAGAGCCACCCGTAAGATAAAGCCCTAAAATTAGCTAACTCTTTGATTCAGAGCATCTAACAGATTTGTATGTGCCAAATAAAGAGATGTACACAGTGAAAATAATTATATCAGGACTATACAGCCATTAAAAACAGACTTGAAAGTTTTTTATGATTGACAAATATTCTTAATGAAGTCAGAGTCTAACAGAGAGCAGAATTAATGAAATGAATGTGCAAGAATGAACAATAAAGTTCATATATTCATGCTTTTTTTAAAAAAAAAAAGATCCACCACATCATGTGGATTTTAAAAGGAATTATTTAAGACTTCTGGATGTTAAATACTTCTGACAACCAGGTTATTTATTTAGGATGCTATTTAGAAATCGCCTTTTGTACTGATTCCATTTTTGAGCAGTTCCTCAAGCATTCGTATTTTCTATCATTGTTATAGCATTTATAAATGACTCCTTTTTTCCACTCCGTGTCTGATGCACTCTTCATAGGCAACAACAGCATCATCAAAATCTCTGGTGTCCTCCATTTCTCTGCTCAAATAATAGTACAAGTGTGTAAAAATCCAAATTTATCCGTTTTCTACTCATATTGTTGTTAAGGCTTCCTTAAGGAGGTTAGAATTCACAAATATGTTTTTCATCTAGATGTGCACAAAGTTGTTGTTTTGGTTTTTTTTGGGGGGGTGGTATTTCCAAATGCTTTCCATTAAAATGAAAAATGTCAAAATAATATTTATATTTTAAAAGGTAGACTTAGACAGCTACAGAACAACTCCATAAAGTAGCACACTTAGTTTTTGGACTCCCTGTTGTATATTTAATGCTCTATCTGAAAGGAAGAGTCACAGTAATCCAATCACAAGTTCCTTGTCCTCAAAACTTCAAACTTTCAGGCTTGCACTGTCATAAATGCTCCTGAATGGAGCCTGGAACTTCACAGAAATCAGAAAGAATTGAGGCATTTCTGGCAGTCCTTTCCTTAGACATGTTGTTGTCCCACTGCAATTTTCTATACATTGAAACTAGTACATGCACAGAAAATACAGAAAAGATTCAGTAAATATCTGTTTTCCAACTCAGTGTATTCTGTGACTCAGTGATTCTGTATCCAGACTTTATGCTGGATGCTTTTCAATGTCCTGGGTGATGGCTCTGAACTTACAATAAAATTATGGAAACCCTACTAAAATAAAAATAATGCAAATGTTAAAATCTTAATAGGAATCTTTAAAATATTTCTAAGACATCTTGGATTCTGAGGTTTTTTTAAACGTATTTAAGCAGAAACAATATTGTCACTTATACCACTTAAAATTTACAAAAAAACCATAGAATTCAAATGTTTTGGGCCCTATTGTAGAACACTTTTTTCCTTATGTTTGAAGAAACACAAAAATTATGCTTAGAGATCTGAAGTTACATTACACTATCTTCACAGACAACGTTTATGAAAGAAAGGGTGGAAAAGCAAAACCTCTAAGAGTTGTTTCTCCTAGTATTCATGTGTATATAGTATGAACCAGATTTTGAATTTTCTTTTAATTTAGCAAGCCAGGAAAAGCCATTAAATTTAACCTGTTATGCCAAATTTATACAAATAATTTACTGTGTGGAAGCATTGTCTCTTGCTTTCTGTCATGTAGAAACTAAGGGTCATTTCGAAACTGACAATGAAGTGTTATTTTGAATTTCCTTCATCTGTAGCACAAATCCATTATACCTCATGGAAGAAAATTAACTAGATCTCAATGGAGATAAACAAAAATGCCAGGTTTTTCTACAAATGTCATCCAGGTTTGAATCATTCCTTGCTGCAGATTATTCAGTAGGATATTTTGAAGAATGGTGAACTTGAATTTGTTAAGAATATTTAATGTACCCTTTCAACACAGGTTTTTAGCCTTAGATACTGTGCACACAGCCTTACCTTTCCCACAAATCAATCTTGCTAACCACTTTAAAATGGCAATAAAATATACTATGAAAATTTGTACGACAAAACAAAAAAAAGCCTTTCTCTTTTTTTTTTTTTAACTCATTAACAGAGTCAATTCCTAGACCAATCATGTTTCCAAACCTGGTCTCTTTTTCTTCTCTTCTTTTTATTTTTTTTCACTTTAGAGTTACTGTTTTAAACAAGAGCCCCGGGAAGTTGTGTATAATAGGTGATGCTTGGTTCTGAATTTCTTCAATGGAGATAACTGAAACATTTACACCAAACATTTTCTGGGGACTTCTGGGATAAATGAACAATGTTACACAAAAGTAGCTACAGAGTGAAATTTTCCAGACTTCTCTTAATAGGGGCACTTCGCTATGGCATTTATTATATACAAAACATATTTCTAAGTAAATTTAATTCCAACTTTTTTCTGTTTCTTGTAAACCAAGGGGTAAAATTAATGACAGGACTGTTTATTTAAAGTTAAGTGAGTCTTTAAAATTAAGTTTTTCTGAGTGAAAGGCTCTGGCTATGTGTGAATGGATGTGTTTGAAGTTTCAGAAGGCATTACAATTTCTGTTTTGTGGATAGAACCACCACACAAGGAAATGAAACTGTAGTCCAAAACAGACAGAAAAAAAGTTTGGGGTCTTTAAGTTCAGAAGTTGCCGGGGAAAAAAAAACATATACGCAGACTTCCTTAAAAATATGTAATTTATTTTAAAATAAACTATGATTTTTTAAAAATATATATCTCCCAAGCACTGGAATTTTTCTTTAAAATAAACTGTACAGAATTTTTCTAAACTACACAAATTTAATTTTAATAAAAAGAAGATTTGGACAACTAATTAAAGTTGTCTGCCTTGAAGATGAGATTTCAACATTTTTAATGATGAATTTCACAGCTTTTTTCCTTTTGAGACTCAAAAAATATCTTCCAATCCTAAATCTAGGCTATAATACCAGTAAATTTGAATAAAATAATACACTGTAAATTTAAACACAATATATTGTGGATATAATTAACATGATTAAATCTTCCTATCAATCATTAAAAAGTAATCATATTTTTTTCAGGGTCTTGTCTACGTCAAAGGAATATTCTGAATAATTATGTCCTTAATAGAATAATACAAGCAACAGAAATATTCTAGAAAAAATTCTAATGTGTCAGGTACACCATGAATAAATTTTGTACTCTTAAAATAATTTTACATCTGAATGTAATCCATAGGGTTTTTTTGGTTTGGCTTTGGGTTTTTCTTCTGTTTTAAGTAAACCACAGTAATCATCTGCATGTTCACGGTTGAGTCAAGAAGCATGTCTCACTCTTGGATCTAAAATTTCAGCTAGACAACCTCCAGCAACAGTCATAGGATTTATTCTCTGAATCAATTTCCATTCAAGCTCGGTTAGGTCTTAATTGTCTGGGAATGTGTAGGCTATACATGCAGCAAAGCTGCAAAGGTCAGATTTAGATCAAGTTCTAAATCAATCTCTATCCATATATGTAGGGTTTTTTCCTGAGGTAGTTTGATGGAGAAAGCAATATGGTTTCAGTGTAAATGTAGAATTCCACACAAACTAGAAAGGTGTGTTTCCCCCTGGCATAAGATGAAAATACAAGAATGTAATATTAATGTAAGAAATTGACATGTCTTTTTCCTATCTGAAACAAAAAGAGGTACAGAAAAATTTGTGGCTTCCTCAGCATAGAGCCTGCATATTTAACTCTAGCAAATATACCTTTAAAGCAGGAATGTAAAAAAGGTTACCTCAGACACAAAGCTGATACACCTGAAGGTTGTACCATGTAAATTGAAGTTTCCTATGGATGTTCACAATTGCCCTGTACGTCATGAGGATATTTTCAGTTCCCTTCTGAAGACAGATGGTATACAAAACCTTTTCAGTTGGCATCTAATAGAGTTGTTACTCTAAATGTTTATAAGTGCTGCAGGTCACCTATTTTTAGAAGAGGTGGCAGTAGTTAACCTTCCTCTGATGGTCTGTGGATCCTGACAACCACAGTTTTTGTATGTCTGCCCTAAGAAGTTATTTTTATGCAAAAATATAGACTGACTTGCAGATATTAAATTTTAATTAACACTTTGTTCTAAATTTTTTCAAGTTTCTACTTCAGCACAATTCATGCTTGAACAAGGTAAAAAAAAAAAAAAGAAATTAAACCCCTAAAGAAATTTTAAAAACTCAAAAAAACCCAAAAGAACCCCAACCGATAAAAAAATCACAACCCCCCCAAAAGACCAACAACAAAATAACCCACAGTAACCACTAAACAATAATTAGGGGAAATAGTGCATTAAGGAAGAACTTTTGGCGGATTTCTGTTCTTTGTCTATCTGCTATGATATATATCAAGAAGAATATTGCTTTGCTAAAGTTATTTGCTTTCCAGTTTCCATTTCCTATAAAAGCCATTAAAGAAAGATAAATAATTTGTCTAAATAAAGAGTCCCAGTTCTATACTCTGCAGGAATAGGAAGCCATAAGCCATTTCAGGAATTACAAGAAAAGGTCAGAGCATTTTCTTGGAAACTCAGTCATAAAGAAGTAGTCTTAATAAGAGTCACACATAAATTACTGCAGAATTATGCCAATGATAAAATGTATTTGTAAAAGTGCGTGCAATAAGTACTGCATATCTAATGAAATAAATGTTATTACATGCAAGCTTTCCACTTATGACAATATATTTATTACTCTGCTGAAGAAAGCTAAGTGTTCTGGGCATTGATCACTGCAGAACTTCATTGTCTTGAACAGCTTTCCTTTAAAAACAATTCTGTTTTTTTTAAAGTAAGCATTAATGACAAATGCTAAATGCATAAATAGCCAATAACTGAGTAAGACATCATTGCAGACTTCATAGAGAAATGTTGGTGCAGCTTCTGACTTCCCATTGCAGAGTATTAAGAAATATCCTTTCAAGACTGTTGCTGAAGAGTCTTGTGAAAAAAATTGCTATGGCAAAACTAAGATCACATGGGAAAAGCATTGTCTCACTTGGGTTAAAAAATAGTATTGAACATAACATTGGGTTTAACACAATTCTGTCAGATCATGCATCTTTATAAAGAATGGTTTGGGTTTGAAGGGACCTTAATGATCCTCTAGTTCCATATTGCAGAAACTACTAATAATCTTAGTATTAGTGTAAAATGATTAGAACTTGGCAAATATTCTATTAGGAATTGTATACGTATATTAATTATAAGCAATAGGAAAAGCCATTTAATGATTAGTTGTATGCATGTATTGCTACATGATAAATCTCATAGATATTCCTTTCTGTTTAAGTTGTTCTATTAAAATCAATATTGTTTTACATCTATGCCAGTGAATTTGAACAATTTCCAGAACAAGAGGCAATTTTCAGATGAGAAGAGTAAAATCTAGGTCTATGGCCAAAAGGATTTAGTCAATATTGTCACTGGTGCTTTCTTAGCTATTCAACTGACCATGTACCAGGAAAAAAATTTAATTTCTTGTGAATAAATTGAGTAGTGTCAAGGTATTTGGAAGATCTGCTCATGACTAGTAAACACAGTGCAGGAATTATATATTAGGCATTTATGTTTAGGTAACTAAATTCTCTTCTGGAAAAAATCTTCATTCACCTGGTTAAAAACAATCTTTAGAGACATTTAATTTCTGTGGGGCGTCCTATCTGGTCTTCATCTTGTAGTCTGGAATTGCACAGGACCTTTCAAATTTCTTGTGTGGTATTTAAAATTAAAAAATACTTTTGGTAATTCTCCATACAAGCACTGGACATGTATGTTAACAAGTGGCTATATTCCTAATAATGTGCTTTACCATGAGTCAAATCATTCCATATCTCCATTCTAACACCACCTCAGAATTAACTTCCTCACCATAGCCTATACTATGGAAACTTACACTCCTACTTAGATATGCTGACCCTATAAGAACATATACATATGTTTCTTAGTCTAAAAGTCCCACTTGAACAATAAAATATCATTTAAACCTGATCTCCTTTTTTTTTACCTTATCAATATCTATTCTGTGATAATTTATAGTATGATAGGTATGCTAAGTTCTTTATGATGCATACTCAAAATTCAATGAACTCCTATAACAGTCCACAAATAAGACTGGCATAAATTTTAAATTTTATTTTTTTTAAATTTTATATTTTGATTTTTTGTATATTTAATAGTCTACATGAAATACACAGAACCGTGAAGTTCATCCTGTCTAAAGGAATAACTATATTTGGAAATTCACTATGGCAATATGTAATCACAAATGGTAAAATGATTGCCCAAAATCCCTGTCTCTCCTTTTGTTACCAGTTTATTTTGCACTCAGGGTTAGTAGAGCTCCCTCAGTTCAAATAAAGTCCATTCCATTAAAGAAAATTTATGAACTTCAGTAATTTGTGCAAGCATACAGAGTCCTCCTTTAAATCCAAAATGAGCAACACCTAATTTCAATCTTTCTGCAGTATGTTATGCTAAGTTGAAAATATTCTTCACAAAGTTTTTTGAAAGAAGTATTTCTAATCAGAAAGATTTAATGTCATTTTAGATGAAGAATGATCTTAAACAGTGTTGAGTTTTGTTTTCACATTATAATGAGAATATAAAATTTGCTCCAAGTGCTGCTCTTGCATATAATCAACTCTGTTCTTTCACAACTGTGTTAGAACATCTCTTTAATCAGAATCAACCATGAAGTTCCATGCTTAGAAGTAGACATAAACATCCTGTTTTTCACATGTGTTGGAATTCCTGAGTTCAGTGGATGTTATGGGCGTGTGACACCTCTGTGAATCAAGCCTTGAAATGCACACTTAAGTACCTAACAAAAGGTGACCTTACTCTCATAGGATGCTGAGTACCCATATTGAAGCTAATGAAGCAGCAGTACTTACTGCATCTAAAAATTAGATTAAATTTAGCTGCATAACCTTAAACTTAAAAGCAGACCAATTTCTGACAGATAGAATCTTCATCTTCTTGCCCTGTCATTACTCTCCTGACTGTCTTCCGTCTGCTTTTTTCTTTCCTGGGTGTGGATCAAAAGGGCAGGTGTGTGTGTCTGTGGGTGTCTGTGTGTATGTGTGGATTTTGCTTGTTTGGGGTTTTTTGGTCCTTTAAACTTTTCCAGCCTTCACAATTTTGTGATAGCTTGACTTTTAACAATATTTTTTTTGAGTAATTTAGAAAGACAAGCATATTCCTGTTCTCTTAATGACCTAAAGTAGACTTAAAGTGAAAGTCAGGAAAAGATGGTACGTATCACCTCTTGTGAGTGTCTAGTCAAACTCTCCGTTCAAAGCAGAATCACCTAAGTTACTTGAAGCCCAGATTTTGAGTGTCTGCAAGGATGGAGGATCCACAACCATTCTGGGCAAACTCTTCCAATGTTCAATCCCTCTCAAAGTATTTTTTTTCTGTTTAAGTTTATATGGAATTTCTGGTATTTCAGTTTGTGCCAACTACCTCTTACTGTGTCACTAAATATTTAATGTAAGTGTGCTTAAAGATCTGTAAATCAAGGGTTCCATGGAGTATGTTACACAATGGTTCAAGCAAAAAAAGCAGGTAAAGAAACTCCTGGAAGTATTTCTTAAACAAATGCTTCCAGACAGCCCATACAAAGGAAAAAAGGTACATTTATTTTGGGCTGCTGCTGTGCTTGAATACATGAAGTGTCACACTGTGTGGCAGTGTACAAGTTTAAAAAAATTCTTTGATCCTTACTATTAATGTATAATCCGTTTCCCTTTGATCCTTTCCTATGTGATGATCTTAAGAAATTGTATTTGAAACTCCACTGTTGTCAAAAAACAGTGTCTTACCTAAATCTGTAGCTAGATCTCCTTCATGCACTATAGATTGCTCAATGGTCTCAGGATGGAGCTTTCCATAAACATCTAACAGACTTCTGCAGAATTTTGCAGTTCTGTTATATCCACAGTTTGTATTTTTAGTGTACTGGGACACTGTCAAGCACCTAGTGTGTTGGAATTTAAAGACTCTTCACATGAGATAAAAGATAGCTCTGAGTTCATGCTGATGTTCAATCTTAAGAAAATCCATTTGGGGAGAAAAATATTTTTCTTTCCCTGTAGCTGCAAAGTTCCCATTTGATGCTAGAATAAAAAAAAAAAAATTTCATATTTATTGTTCCATATTCCCCTCTTGAACATCAAAAAGACCATCAAATTCTACTTCACCTTTTACAATTAAGAGTGCAATATAAAATAACAGCATACCAGCAAAATAGTGAAGAAAATCTCAGTCTATTTATACAAAACCTGGTAATGAAGCTTAGTGTTACAACTGATGTCATGATTTAAATGGAAATACATTATAAACCGATGTCATACAGCGAAGTATTACCACATGTCTATAAAGAAATTAAATTATTTGTGTGGTGATCCAGTGTAATTTTGATTTTGGATGGCACCTATCACAGGAGTTTGGTCTAAAAGCCTCTCTAGACAATCTCTAGAAATGATGTGTATAAGAATACACAAGTTGATTAAGTATGTAAATTACTGACATTAGGAGGTCTTTTTCCTTTTCTATAATGCAGAAGAAATACATTTCTGTTTGTTCTGTTCTAAAGTCTTTGAGACAGACTAAGGCACTGTTAGAGAGCCGGGAAAAAAGCAAACAACCAACAAAAAAACAAGAAAAAATAAAACAAACAACCCCAAAAATAAACAAAAAACTCAAACTCAAAACAAACACACACCAAGGCAACAAAACCCCCCAAAATATATAAACCCCAAACAATTTGTCTTCAAGTTCTAAAAAACACTCCACCCCTGCAGCCTTCACACTACCAAAATCTCGTGGCATAACCCAATACATTCCATTTCTCATCTCTGTGAATCATAAAATTAAGAATTATCATTACAATCCACATTTATTAGACAATCATCACAATTTTCAAAAAATTCACTCACATTAAAAAAAAAATAATCTCCCTCCCTAAAATCAAAACAGCATTATCATAACACTGATTAAAAATGGAAAATTTACGCACAATCCACCCTTTTCTTCACCAGAATTACAACAACCAAAATTCCCCCGCATCATCATTCCACTGTTCACTCTCTAGCTGTGTCCAGCCCATGTTTTACCCATTGGCTCTCCCAATTACTATGCCTATCTCAAGCCCCTCATGCCCTGTATTGTGCACCACAATGAACTGTGGTGTGCTGACCTTGGCTAGACACTGGGTGCCCACCAAGCAGCTCTATCACTTCACCTCCTCAGCAGAAGAGAGGGGCAGAATATAAGGGGAAAAGAACCTCATGGGTCAAGGTAAGGTAACTTAATAATGCAAAAGCAAAGGCTGTGCACAGTCTGGATGTTGAGTTGTAAAAGCAAAAAAAGCTCTGTTGCAACCTTTTCTATGGAATCCTGGAATTATTGTTTCAATTTAAATGGGATACAACTTCTGACAATGTAAGTGCTTTGTTTCCCTGTGCCAAAGGGGCTATGCAAGTTAAAGAGTATGAGAGCATCTGAACCAAATATGTTTCTTTGGTCTATTTTAAATCTGAAGAAAATACTCATATCTTGACCTTGCACATGCAGGCCTGAGAAAGTTCCCTGCAAATATATTTCTCTGAATATACAATCATCTATTTTCAACTGCAGAGAATAATGAGTCTCATTTTAAATTATGTAAGTCTAAATTGCAAAGGGCAATGAAAGGTCATATCCTGTCCTTCAAGATAAGATAACTAACAATGTTCTGTACTTGTGGTACAGTTTAAGAAGTATGTTTTGCCTCTGTATTTTGATTCCATATTTCAGCATTTGCAAGGCAGTTTCCATATTGATCCATATGGCTTTTCCCAGTGTTGGATACACTGAAAACAAGTGTGATTTATATGATATCACAACAGTTCAAGTTCTCTGAGTATATCTGATTCAAGGTTGTTTTGTTCTTTTCCTGGTGCAAAAGTCTGGTATCACTCACAAGCAATAGTGTTTTCACCCTTTGATGTGTTTTTCATCCTTGGTAACAGCACTGGAACAAGTTTCCCAGAGATGTTGCTGAGTCTAAATATTCAGAAGTGGTCTGGATACAGTCCTGGACAATCTGCTATAGGTTACACTGCTCAGTCAGTGGGGCTAGACTAAAGGACCTCCACAGGTCCATTCCAACATCAAATATTCAGTGATCCTGTGGTTCTCCGCTCCTGTTGCGTTCCACTTCTATTTGCTCATTCAAGGCTCTTGAGAATATGGAGGGCATGTCCATCTGCTCGGCTTTGGGGTTTTCCATGGGCTGAAATGTGAATACTTGCCCAGGTATGATCATCCATGGACTGAAAGACAATCTCATCACCACAGTTTTCCTCACAGGCTACAGAAATATTGCTGCTCTTGCAGCTTGAGCACCTTCTCCTTTCCTTCTTCATAAACCTTGAGATCTGCAGAGCTGTTTTCCATATTTTTCTTGCTCCTTTCTCAGCTCCTGCACAACATTTTTTGTAATTTCTTAAATATGTTGTCAGAGAGGGACCACCAGCATCACTGATGGTCTCAGCTTTGGCCAGCAGTGCATATGGTTTGGAGCTTTCTGAAAGGTGATGCACAGGGCAGTCCCTGGTCTTTTCTCACAGAAGTCCCTGCAGTCCCTGCAGCCTAATCCCTGCAGTCTCCTGGTTACCAAAATCTTGCCACACAAATCAAATAAGAGGAAATTGTTTTACACCTACATATACTATTCACTGTACAATTGGTGAGCTTATTTACCTGGACATCACAAACAGTATCCTGGTTTCTGGCCATTAAGAATGTATAATGATGTTTTTCCCATCTGATTTTAGTTCATGCTATCAGAAATGCATACAGAGTCTCTTTGCCTTAGGTCATTTGTATTTTACTCTTTTTGGCTATTTGACCTCTAGTTTATTTGCTAAGTGAAAACTATTTTCTATTGAATGGCATTTGACCTTCAATTGTCTCTCTTCTTTGTTGTGGAGCCTGGGGTAGTAGGACATTCATGCTTTTGTGTAAAGCCTATCTGTTTCTTCAGTTTTGCTTTCATTGTGATGTCACCTAATTATTTCTTGCCTTCAAATCCTATGTGATTTTGTTTTATTTTTTTTTTCCTAAATAATTAGGCTAAATGGAGGTTTGTTTCTTTTTTGCTTGATCTGGGTATTAAGTAAATACCTTGAAAGAATTTTTGCACAATACAAATATTTGGAAAGTGTACAACACAAAGATTTAGATTTTTTTCTAATAGAAAGGTTATCGCATTTCAAATACAGCGATAAAAAAAATATCTATATATAAACATCTATATACTGTTACACTAGTAAGGTGATAGAGCAAATAATTTTGGAAATAATTTCCAAACATACTAAGGTCAAGAAGGTAGTTGCCCTGGATTTATAAAAGAGAAATTCAACCAACCTGACAGTCTTCTCTAATAAAATGACCGGCTCAATGGAGATCAATGCCTTCAGTTGTACTTCCATAACATTTTCACAGCCAAAATAATGAATTACAAACAAGAAAAATGGACAGTAAAGACCTGACAGTAGGTTGGACATCTAAGGGTAGAAAGCTGTTCACTCTAAGGGTTGTGATCAAACACATGGCCCAGCTGGAGGCCTTGTCCCAAGGGTTAATATTGTAGCCAGCAGTGTTTAACACCTTCACTGATCATCTGGATGCTGGGAGAGACTACACCCTCAGCATGTTTGTACATGATATAGAAGGATAAGGAGTGTCTGATCTATCAGAGCAGTGTCCTGACATTCACTGGAACCTCCAGAGGTTGCACGCAGGAATCTGATTAAATTCAACTGAGGGAAATACATCAGAGGGAGAACAATTCCAAACCCAGGACAGGCTGGAGTCAATCAGCTGAAAAGCAGCTTGGCAGGGCAGGACCTGGAAGTCAGGACTGCCAGCAAACTGACCATGAGCCAGCAACTTGCCCTTGGAGCAAAAAAGGCTGACACTCTCCAGAGCTGCATTAGGCAGAGTGTTGTCAGCAGTTTGAGGGAGACAAATTTCCCCTGCCCTATTGCTTTACCCAGCCCTGGTGAGAAATATCTGCAGTGAGAAACATCCAGTGCTGAATGTGATCTGTGATTCAGCAAGGCACAGAATTCTCTGATTCTGTTCCTTACTGAAGCAAGCCTAGCACAACAGCTAAGAGATGACTAAGATCTTGAAACACCAAACATACAAGGAGAGACTGAGAGAGCTGGGAGTGTTCAGCTCGGAGCAGAAAAGGCTCAGGGGGATCTTAACTTTATATTCAGATACTTGATGGCAGTGAGGACTAAAGAAGATGGAGTCAGGCATGTTTCATGATGCACAATGACAAGACCAGAGACAATAGGCATAAACTAAAACATAGGAAATTGCATTTAAGCATGAGGAAAAGCTTTTTATTTATTTTTTTTTTCATGAGAGGTGGATGGAGTACTGGAGCAGGTTTCCCAGGGGCTTTGTGTCTCCACCTTGGAGACAATGAAAACTTGATTGGATGTGGCCCCAAACAACCTGCTGTAGGTGATTCTGATTGACCAAGGTGGTTGAACCAGAGGGTCTCCAGAGGTACCTGACAACTTGAATCACCATGTGATTCTATACACAAATACTTCTAGTTGCCTAATACTTAGAGTATTGAAAACACTGTAATTGGGAGGCATTTCCTGTTCATTTAAAAGTCGTAGTTTCTAATGTCTTTGAGACAGTAGGGCTGTTTTCTTTATACTATAGTTTATACTATTACCAAACAAGCTTGTCTTACAGACCGGTGATTTACTTGGAAGACTCACTTGTGCACTGCTATTATGTAGCTTCTTTAATATTTTTGTTAGCAAAAATGTCCAAAGAGCATTATCTTTTCAATTAACTGCCTTGTAAGACCTCATACTCCAGAGGCAGTTGCTTCAATAGAAGAATCACTCATAAGAAAATTAGACAGAAGACAAAAAGAGAAATAATAATAATCAGACCCAAGGACAGACTTAGCTAGGGAAAAAAAACAATCTTTGAAACTCTGATTTAGGTTGATTCTCTTGTGAAGCTCCCCTCCCAGCAAACTAAACAACTGATCACAGCTGATGTCACTATTTTTTCTACAAAGATCCAATATTTTTATTGTTATTCTTCTCAGCTCCTTGTTATTATTAATCTCACCCAACTACTTCAGGCTTAATACCTTCCCCCTAATGCTGCAGATGTTGTTGATTCTCAGTCATCTTTCAAGTTTAGCTACTTGTACAACTCATTTACACAGAAGCAGCAAATTAGTAATGCTCCACTACAGTAGTTTATTGGAGTTTAATGTCCTAGTCCCTGTACATTGGCTTAGTGAAACTATTTCAGATAATATTTAGCAATGGCTTTACTTATGCAAGTATCAGTCACTTTGCATCTGTTGTACTGTTCTGTGTGGTGTTTCAATAGATGTTATTTACTGAAGTTTCATAATGTTCTATTTAAAATCTACTGAAGTGACATTAATTTTCTTCTTTTTTTTTTTAAACTGGGAGAATTAAAGTTGAGAGCAGCAGCGGTTGTGTTTTTTCTTTCAGACTGATAGAATTTCTACTGATTAGTCCTTCACTAGGGCTTGCAAGGGATGTTGTGATGCCGAATGGCTAGAGAAGGACTGTGAATCAAAATTAAATATATGGATTTAAACTGCTGAATATTCAGATAACATTTTGTCTTGTCCTGCTTTTAGTATCCAAATAATTCAAATAATGATATACCACTTTATCTTGACTTAGGCTGACATTAAACCGTGACATCTTGATTACAATCATGAACTGATCGGCAATATTCCTCCAAATTCAGTTTTCCATGTCCTTTTCTTTGAAAACATGACAAGCTTTTGCAGTCATGCATTGTGTTGCTTGCTAAGAAATATATCAAGGTCTGGATTAATCACATGTAACATTAGAAATCTCTCACAGAAACATCTTTTTCTATGGTTTCCCCTCTAGGCTCTCTTTATAATCAATGGGAAAAGAGCAGCATTTTTCAGAGTATGACTCATTTGACCTATTTTAGTTGTCTATTTTAGGTCAAGATGAATCATGATCTAGAAGTGCTTATTTCTCATCACTGACCAAACTAAAAGTGGAGATGTGGATGAGATCAAATGAATCCTTGCAATGTGTTTGATTTAAATTTACCTAAGATTACTTCACTGAATAAAGACAGGACAGTAGATTAAAATATTTTTTAGCTAAATGGGGAAAATAGTTTGCATTGGTCATATAACTCCATGCACAAAATCTATATAGAAACCTGACATTCCAGTTGAATGCTCAGGAAATACCAAAGTTCCACATTTCATAGCTTAACAAATGCATCTTGTATTTTAGGATGGTGGATTGTTATAGATTTAAGGAAAGTTATGAGTCTGATTTTATAACCATGAATACTAGACTAAAAAGGTGAAATCTCTCTACTCTATCAGGAAGATGCTATAAGCAGTGGATATGATCAAATTGCCAGATTCAGAACTAGTTAGCAGGAAGAAGAACATGGAGTTTTATTCAAGATGAGAAGCAGACTGAGAATAACAGAGAAATGCTGTGAAGAAATATTATATCTTTAAAAACATATCTTCATTAATTAAAATAAGTTCAAGTATTCAATAATTTTTTTCACACTTTTTTTCTGATCTATGTCTTTGAAAAACATGCAGTTCCTTTTTATTTGCACAAACTCTTTTCCCTCATAATGTGTTTTTTCTTGTTACTGATGTGTTTGGGTACAAGAGAACTCACACTTGCCCTTCTACAAGATACAACAAATTTAAAAAACACTCTCCTATCTTTTTAATGTATAATTGAACAAGAATTTATTTCTATTTCTTCTTCTGTACTTCTTTTTGACAGTTTAACTGGCTGTCTGAAATAGTTTATCTACCCTCAAACTAGTAATCCAGTGTTTTACAATTCAAATATCTTTGAGTTCCTGGTAATTACAAAAATAGGTGTGCATGCTTATCTGCCATGTTTGTCCACATGCATGCACACAGACACACATACAGCTGAACTACCTCAAACAGGAGTCTAGGAGCAAAATTTCAGTTTATTTGTTTTTCCGTGGAACCAGAAATCCCCACAAATAATGCAGCAAAAATATTTGTCAGTTAAAAAAAATACTTTGAAATAAAATAGAAAAGTGTGAGATGCGTTAAGAAATAGAAGAAATCCTTTCAGTTGAGTGTACTTTATCAGGATTAGGAGACATGTTTAATCCCTTCCCAGAAGAAACAGCAATTTTAAGAAGTGTCTTGACTGTTGCAGTTGGGTTATAATAAAAAAGGTGATCCTTTTCCATTGCTATAGACACTGATCCATTGCAGTCCCAAAAATCTGCTTAAATAATGGAATGTTGATGAACATGTTGATATATTGTCAATAGGAATATAATTGTATTAAATCTTAAAGGGCAGGAACGTAATTTAGATTTAAAAAATGTTCTTAATGTCTGTGCAGTAGGAACAAGATAATTCTTGTAAAGTGGAAAAAGAAGAAAAGACTATCACAACTAAAACAACCAAAGATTGGGAAAGTCTAACCAATTCTAGCGATTAAAGCAGTCATCTGGGAAATTAAATGTTTGGGATCCATTTTCCTACATATGGATATTTTCCCAATGAATTTAAGAAAAGTAGGGTGCTTGAATAGGCATGTCAGAAGACAGTTTTTGGAACCAAAATGTTCGTGCTTTTTCTCACTAAAGTTTCTGTTTTGAGTCTTGATCTTCAGGGTGGTAACTCATGTAAGCGCAGCCTTTAATTTAAGGTAAAAGTATATCACAAGGACTTGGATAAGTTAGATAATGAAATTTTACTTTTTTTTCTATAGAGACAATTTCTCTTCTCAGTCTGCACTGTACACTAGAAGATCTTTCTCAACCACACTAAACATTTTCTCTGTCACTAAATCTCACTCATAATCTACCTGTTATTAGTCCACCTGCACCGATTCCTAATTGTTTTATGTACGATCTTTATCCTGCATTCATTGTATTTTGAGAGCTTTTTGGTATTTTTTACAGGTCTTTATTCCTTACACTCCTTTGATATTTTCTTGAAGAACAGATTGTTTCAGCTTTACTGCATTCAAAAATTAATTTGTCTTTTACATTGAATTTAATTCTTCGGTCACTTTTGGTTCACTCTAGATGGTTTTATCATTCTAAACAATAAGACTGTAACCCAAAGTGTGTGCAATCTGGATTATCTCATTTTAGTTGTTCCTGCTGTCAGTACTCTTGTGTATTTTGAAATAGATATTACATGTAGAACTAAAAAACCCCTTAATACAGATTATAATTTCCTTACCATGTTCTAGATAAGTTTCAAGATTAAGGAAAGCAGAGAGAATTTGGATCTCTATGAGAGATATTCAAGTAATGTTTTCTCAGTGTCACAGGTGGAGTCATGCACTTCACTCCTAAGAGAGAAGAAATAATATACTTTATTATTACAAAAAACTCAAAGGTAAATGCAGTGGTGGTATAATGAGATTTAAAGCCAAGTTACACCAGTATTTACTACACAGAAGACGAAGTGAGACAAAACTGTTGAGCTATGAGGTTCAGAAAGGACCTTCTTGTGTTCTAAACTCCTTCTCAGAGTACAGCTGGATTCACTCTAAGACTTGCAATGTTTTTTGTGTAAAGGCTGATATATGCACAATCTGTCCTTTACATCATTTAGCAAAGATTACAAGATTTCAGCTTGCTTATTCCCAATTCATCTACTGAGTATGTGATGCAATTGGGAATGTATCACTCTGGGGAAATAACCTTGGGAGGCGTCCCTGTGCCAGGGAAGATCCTGGCATGCAGCCCACAGCCATGAAGGAGAGTTAAACAGGCCCTGGGCCCTTACTATTTACAGAGTAAGATGATTGTTTAATATTTGCATACAAGCCATATTTTATTTGGCACATGTTCAAATTAGCCCTTGGCTGCTGTATTTCCCATCTCCCCTGAATCCACCTCAAGAGGGATGCAGCCATCATGATGAGTCACATCCATTAGGACTGCCACTGCAGTTATCACTTGGCCAGGGTTATGGGAAATAAAGATCTGGCTGGGGGACAGGGAGCACACCATATCACACTCAACAGGTGCAGACTGTGTGGTATAAACTCTTTCCAGATTCTGAATCTGTGCACCAAAGATGAGACCAGGATGTGCAAAGTAAGAATTGTTGAAGCCTATTTAATAGTTACTGTAATACTTTGATTTGCATAATCTACTGTCACAGCATGACTGCTGAAGAAAGAAAGAAAACTTAATTTCACAACACATTTCAAAGAAAGAATGAAGCTTTATATTTTTACGAAGTTTCTGCACTTCTAAATGAAAAAAAATAGTTGTATTACAAGGAGGAAAAAAAAAATCTCAATTTCCTCAGATCTAAAAGGCAAGTATTAAAATTAAAGCATGGAAAAATGATATTTTTTCTACTAAAATAAATCTAAAGTAGATCTTTAGTAAAATATGAAAGCCTTTTTCCTGTAATACTCAACCCCACTAATTTTCTAAAGGAGCTGTAATATTTCATGTAATGCAGATATATTTTGTTATATCATTGATGTCTTTATAAAATTTTCAACAGGAACAAAATAAAACCCAACCAACCAAAGAAACAAAAACCAAACCAAGCCAAACCTAAGCCTCAAATCCCAAGCCAGAGAGAAACAATTTTCCTAAAAATATGCATCTTTCCCATGGGATGGGGAAAGATGGAAGAGAAATGTGGAAACAGGAGAAAGAGGTTAATTTGCTCCTCATCTTTTCAACCTTGAGCCTGGAAGCAGCGAACATTGTATCTTCATGACTGTAGTTTTGAACTACTGTGATTTTTGTTTTATCTTAAAATTCTCAGTCAGTTTTGGAGAAAGGGTTATTGAAAGGTTTGCTCTGTCCTCTCCGTTTCTGGAGCTAGACAGACTGACTTCTTCTTCACCCAAAGACTCTATACATTATCATTTATGTTGATTTAAGCATTCTTAAAAATGAACTGAAAAGTTAGTTGGTTCTCCATTTTTGTTCCTGGTATTTTGCCCTCCAAAATCCTAAAAATCACACACAGGACCACAAAAAGGTCCCAGGGAGCAATAGATTTGTCTAAGAAATAATTTTTCACAGCCTATAAGTATCAGCTTTGGAACCAAGACCAATTGACAAAATAATCTATATTTTAAGCTTTATTTTATTTTATACATTTTTATTTATTTTTATTTATTTTATATATATATTTTATATTTTATTTTATAATCTTTATTTTATAATCTTTATTTTATTTATGTGTTGCTATATTCTAACTGGAAATTATTTTCATGTGCTTCTTGAAATGAAGCTTTCAATGTTGACACTGAAGGGAGTTTAAAAAGAGCAAGCCTATTTCTTTTCAGAACTCTGAAACCATGTATCAAGTGACACAGGAATATAAATGAAAGGCAAATTAAAGACTAATTTCCTGATTTTTAAATTTAACTAGGAAACTGCTTCAACAAGAATGAACTGAAGCAACATTATTAAAATATGAAGGAGGAAAGCAAGGCAGAAATATAAAACTTTTTTTCTTGATACATGCTTGAAAAATAAATGGTTTTAATGATCTTACAGTTTTACAGTCATTCTGGCTGCATATTCCTACAGAAGAAAATACAGCAAAATTGAAATCTAAACTTCAATTTTGAGTGTATTGAGTGGCCTCAAATACACGATATGTCTCAGTTCATTGTCACTGTTTCAGGGCTCCCTGGGCAAAGCTCATACAGACTGATGACTGCTGCTAATACAGGTAGATGTTTATTACTGTTTGAGAAAGGGGGCTCTACAAAGAACCCATAAAACTAAATATATGAAAAGCAGTGAGAAAGAAAGAAGGGATTTTTTTCTAAATCTGACCAACTTATTCCTAATTAGTTGTGGTATATTTCTGGAGTAGTTACCTTATACATAATGTTCCAGGAAGAAAAAAATATATAGCAGTTATTATGACACCTATGCATTTACTGATCTCAGAATAAGACACAGAAGGTTTTACAAGATTCCGGGAAACAGCATTCATCAAAGATATGTAGGAATAAAGACGTCACTGCTGGTTCAGATAGTCCATAGTAGCATATTACCTGGTGTTTGGGAAGGCAAGAAGGAGGGAGTTCCTATGTTTGCTTATCATCTTCATATTTTTCTCCAGGATATGTGTTAGGTGTTGCTGGCAGCTATTGGGCCACGTGGACCTTTAATTTGATCTGTTACAGCCATTCTTATATTCCTACATCTTCAGCAGCCTATAAGAAGGCAAAGGTACCAGAAGCTGGGAAGGTGCTAATAAGTATTCATAATTAAAGAGCTTGAGAAAAGGGATTTAAAGAAGTGATACAAACCTCAAAAGTATCATGGTACAGCCCTGGATGATGATGCAATATTATATTGCAAAGAAATAACAGCAAGTAGGAAGCAAAGGAGGGATGTTCTGTAAAGCAAAAAACTAGAGCCTTTACTCAATCTCCTATGCAACATCCGAAGAAGGGGAAAGAAGGAGAAAAAAAGCACCCATTAGAAAATAAAAGAGAAAGGGGAAAAAAAGGACAAAATAAAGTTAATTTTAAGTTAGGACAGAAATATCTCAAAGAGAATACAAATGACTGTGATTTGCCAAATTTCAACAAGGTGTTTAATTGTTCTCTCTCTTTTGTATCTTCATCCCAATGCTGAATAAGATTTTTTGGTACTTACTGAATTTGCTGTAAAATAAAAATATATTTAAATATAGTGTACTTGTAAAACTGGCTCCTTGAATGATGATCTAGAAATTCAGCATTTATCTTCTACTGGTGTGACCAGTAAAATCAAACATATTGACATGCTTTAGTGGGGACATTTCTCAACTAATTAGACTAATTTCTACTTCTGGTTCTGAATCAGAGTTAGGGCCATGAGATCCTTAAGGGGACAAAAAAAAATAAATTATTTTTATAAATGATGACTACAGAACTTCCATAGAATTAACCAAACAAATTTCTAAGGACAGATTAGAGAGCAACAATCATGATGGAAAATGCTTCAGAGGGGGTGAAAAGGGAAAACGAAACAATGGGGTGCTGATGGCCAAGAATATCACAACTAAGTTGCTTGCATTTTCCTTTTTTCACTTACCTCACTTCTGCAAGCCAAACTTCAAAATCTATTTTAAAGGTTTATTTACTTCTTTTTAACATTGATTACTCTGACTTCATTGTTCCTAATTTTTCCTTGGTTCATAAATGGAAGTTTAATAAAGTTCTATGCTTGCTAAGCACCTGTTGTTGACCATATTGCCATCCACTTAATTGTAAGGAAATGTGAAGATGCAGGTATACCAGAAGCTTTTATTAAGGTATCAAAAACCAGCAAGCTATCTACACAAGCCAATTAAATGGCACTGCATATCCCCAAAGTAGAAAGCACACAGTCTTACACATAAGTTGGTATTTTATTCAGCAAATAAATCAACCTTTTCACAACACACTCCATAAAACTAATCAAGCACAATATACTCCATATGGATTAGCAGTCCCTTCACCCCAGGTATATTAAAAAGCATGTGGAAAGCTGCTTTAGGACTCTATAAGCTAACACTGAAAGATGTTCCTTGGTATTTCACAATTCAATAAACCGTGTGTGCACTAGTAATCCATCACTCACTGAAACTACAATATGTGTAATGTATTCAAGCACTTCCTACTTTCCAGGCCTCCCTTGAGCATGGATTCATGTGATTTCACTGAACACTTTCCATCTGTATGAATTGGTAAAGAAGTCCATGAATGTGTAAGAAACTCTGATGGATCAAATACTTCATATACGTACAACTTCATATACAACTTTATGGAGCACTGAATACACACATATTCCATTTACATATAGAGCTGACAAAAATACAGTTTCTGTTACACAGGATATAATTTTTAATTCAGTTTTTGCCCATGAAGTATTATTTTATATCCAGAATCCTGCTTGTGAGTGTAAAATAAAGCCAAATGGCTTTAGGCTGCCCAGATGCAGAGCTCCAAAGAGTCATCAGGAGTTCAGGCTAAGCCTTGCCCTGTTGTGGGCTTGGGAAAGCTCTTGAAACACGAGGTGCTTTGAATGATATATATTGAATATAAAAAGCTAGCGTTCTTTATTGGACTTTTGCATTCAAGTATTTTGTCCTGTCTTATTATAATGAAAGTTATTTTGGATGCAACTCCAACTTCAGTTGTCTAAATAAGCACTCCACCATCACTCTGCAGCTGAAGAGAGGAGAAAACAGTTCTCACTGGGGCCTTTTATATATTTATATTCTATATTACACAAAGAGAGGAAGAATGCTTCTACATAAAGAGCGAAAGGAATGGTTACAGTACAATCTTGAAAAGAAAAAGAGACCAAACAGAACATGTGCAACTCTCAGAGCATTGTGATGATGCGCTGTGTATTGTCAGCATTTCTCACATTATCATAAAAAAAAAAAAAGGGTCTACTGCCCCTTCAAATGAAGGAAGATGGATAAATAAACTATTTCTTCAGAGGCAGAATGGGCAGATAGATGATAGTTAGCACAATGGCTCTAAGCCCAGCTTGGAAATGTCACTCCCTGCAGGACAAAAGATTCTGAGAGCACCAAGGATCCTGACTGTCCTACCCTGCCCTCTCACCATGCTGTCATCTTCAGCCCTGTCCCTGTCACAGTTGCAGTGTGAATTGTTGGTCCTCAGCTCCTCCCAGCCCTGTCCTGCCTGGCTGGCCATGGGCCCCCCCGAGCCCACCATCATCCCCAGGGAGATGGCCTATCCTCAGGGAGGGCTGTGGCTGCCTCTGGCACCCTCCTGGCTGCCCTGCTCTTGGCTGAGGCATGGAGCAAATCCTGGCTGCCAGGTCCTGCCATTATAGGGAGACCCTGAACCTCTGAGGGAGCCCCCAGCCCACAAAGAGACACTTTCTCTCTCTTCTCCCTTGTCAAAAATACTATTCCTCACATATGCTCACAATGACAGATGAAAATTTCTCAGAAGATCATGACAGTCCTCCAGTACTGACAGAGAGAGTTGATTTTCCAATGTCAGAATTATTATCACATGTTTGTGACAATTAGAGGTGGCCAGTTTCCATGGAAGGAGTGTAGCTTCTTCAATCAAGTGTGCTGGCATCCCTCATGTTGGAGGCATGAGGGTCAAGGAAACCAGGACTGCATGGAAGTATCAGCTCATGCAGAAGTTGGAGCACTGCTTGTGCACTGCTTGTCATTGCAAATTCAGGAAATAATATGACTGCATATTAATTTTTCTGTTTCAGAAAACCTGGAGGGTTTTTCATATAAATTTGATATACATCTTTACATGCAGTATCATTTGATATTGCAGTGACCTTTCGCTTTCTTTTGCAAAGGTCCACAGACCTCTTCCTGCTCCCGTAGCAGCAATGCTGTAGTTCAGCATATCTGACTACTTTCATAAACACAAAAGTGAACCACAACATGGGCTAAAAAGCCTCCTGCACTGGCAGGAGTTGAACACTGAATCTGAGACTCTCTGCTAAGTGCTCTTTGTTTTGTGTGACATTAAGGAGGACGATTTGCCTCCCTATATCCTAGCATTAGGGATTGAATACCAATAAGGTCAACGCAGGCACAGGTCAGCCACACTTGGAAGGTCTAGCAGGTAATTTTCTTGCTGTGATTTCATGGGCTGAACTCCAGAACTTAGAGCTCCTTAATGGTACCGAAAATTACTGCCTTCGCCAACATTTCTCCAGCCAGGTTGCTGCCTTTTACAGAACATCCTGCTGCAATGCCAAGTACTTGCCAAATGTCCCAGCAGTACAAATAAAACAGCTTCAGGATTCCATTTCAGGTACTGCCTCTGTATTTTTACAAGATTTAGATTTTCCATTTTTTTTTGCACAGAAATCTATCTGAAAGACTACAGAATCTTCCCAGAGCCAGAAGCAGGTAAAGTCAATGTAACAGTCAATAAAAGACTTAATGCTCATGCATTTTTTTTATTAGCTTCCTCTATGCTTTGTTTTCTCCTGTTTTTATAAGTAATACACTTGTAGCCTCACCTGACTGAAGCAGGTGATCCATTAATGGTCGTATTCATTTATTTAAATGCAATGCCAAGAGGACGCAGAGCACACAAGGCAGCAGAAGATCACTAGGCTGGCAGCTTTCACAAATCATTCTGTCTAGAGTGAAAAATGGGCTTTGTTTCTTCCAGCCTTTAAAGATCTCAGCTTTTGACTTCACACAGAAAAAAACCTGGTCCTTCTGTTTGTGAATAACTACCATCCTTCCACAGAGAGCAGCCAGAATCTACTGGAACATGGAGTTTTACAGCAGGATTTACTTGTGCACTTTGGCAATCACAGGAACACTAGAAAAGAGCTGCTGGGATTAAAGCTATGAATACAGAAGTAGCAGATGTGAAGAAAATAGCATGTAAATGTATGATGGGTCAAGATGTAAGAACATGCTGCCAGCAATGAAAAGATGTTGTAGGAGAAGAGAAGTAGTTTACCCTCTGCATATATTACACACTCCGTGGTGAATTAATCATTCTGTGAGAGAAATTATGCTTAAGGAAACTTGCTTGGCTCTGAAATTTGGATTCCATTTTGGCACAGAAATTTGATTTGAATATTTGCAAGGTAATTTATATGGACAAGATTGAGTGACTTCCACTTGAAAAAAAAAAGGAAAAAAAAAAAGCAGCACTTGCTATATACAGGTTTTACTGTCTGAAAACATAAACAGGAATCAAAAGGATACAGAACTGCATGTTTTTCAGGTTGTAGCTAGTTTGGTTATCTCATATGTAACTTGATAAACAAGCAATGTCATGCTACTTTAGTCAGTGAAGGATAATTAACTTTGCTGAAGTGTGTGTGCATCTGGGTTAATGATGTATTCAACATCATAGCTAAAGACAACTCTTTGCCCAGCTGCTTGGTGTTAAAAATGCTCAAACGGCTGAACATGCTCAGTGTAATCTATTTCTAGTAGTTTGCATTCTGAGCTGAGCGCTACAAATGCTGAGCTTTCTTAAACTGCTCAAGCTCCTGAGTGAAAAATTCCTGTCCTCTTTAGTCTCTGTGCTATCTCTTCCCCATCTTTAAAAAAGGGACAGCTGTCCTGTAGCTAGAAATAAAAGGGTCTGTTCTATTTTATTATTAGTAGAAATTAGCAGCACACCTCAAGAAGAGAAGTGAACCGCTTCTTGAAGCTACAGGGTCTATATTTAATTTTCTATGGCTTGTCAGTACTCACTTTCTTATACAGCTGTGTAAGTGCTGCTTTAAAAGTTGTGAATTTAAGAGTTGCTTTAGCTTACCCAGTCCAACATCCTTTTCAGGGTGAAATGCCAATGCCACTAATGGTTTGCAGCTCAGTGCTAATACTTAACATGACATCTTTCTGGTTTTTCTTACCTCTCTGAAGACTCTGTGAAAAAAAGAGTTGGTTTTACCAGAAAAAAATGAAAAAAAAAATCATAAATATTCCTCCTAGCTGCATATTTATATATTTTAACATCTCAAGTTAGAAGTCTGTCAGTACATATATTTTTCCAGAGCACAAAACAAAGTAATACAAGAATGCAGAGAAATTAAATACAAATACCATATAATTTATTTATGCCTGAATTATTGAATACGAACACCAGCCAAATGGCAACACAGACCAAAGGAAGATTCCAAAAGGTATGCCTTTGTAGAAATTAGACTTTTGGATGGGGAAACAAGGCATGTGTTTGCAACTAAAAAACGGACAAATGGTAGCCACTTACTCCACTGATCTACCACTCATGTTCTGCAATATCATCATCAGTTTAATTAGAGATTTCCAAATTTGCAACAGTGTGAGTGTGAAATAGTGTGAAATTCAATTAGAAGTGAGCTGGAAGTTTATCACTAAATTAATGATTCTATTGAAAATTCATTAATTACCCTTGAGTTGATGTGCTACAAAGACCTTCTTCTTAAATAACTTTCAAATCCACAACTTTTATTAAATTGCCACCTGCACAGTTATGAAACTTCAAGAAGAGGCTTCTGTAGTACAGACGGATTGAATGGATTGCAGCATGATTTTCCCATGTCCATGAGCTATGACAAGAATACAAGAAAAGGGCTTGTAGAAACCAGACCAATAATCCAGGGAAAACTATTGAGGAAACAGGTGAAATATCAATGCATCATGGATCACACTAAGAAAGCATGCTGTTCTCAAGAAAACAAGGCAAAATAAGGTTCTCTGAGGGGGAAAAAAACCCAATGAACCGAACAAACCCAACAACAACAACAAAGAAAATCCACTTCTATAATTTCTTAAAATTACACAGAAACATGGATAGTTTAATTAAGGGAGAGAGAGCAAGATCAAAGCTTTGCTTAAAATACACTGGATGAGCTGAATTGCACGCAGCAAAAGGAGATCCAGCTTGGAATTTGAAAGCAAGAGACAGCTAAGAAAGGGAAAAGCGCTTATGCAATTTTTTTAAAAAAAATAATCTTTTAGTGGCTGCAGTATGTTAAACAGTCATCAGAAGTCCATATTTTTGAGCTAGCTCTTAAAGAGGAGTTAAGCAGAAAGCCTTAACTAAGTTTTCTGCCCAGAACTTTCACATCTGACTTCCTTATTGCAGAAGAGCATAGTGATTGACAGCTTTAGGAGTTACACTGTAACTCCTAAAAAATACTGTAGCTGACAGGGATCTATGTTTTAGAAGTTTGTGAGTGTAACAGTCCAGGTAAAGTGAAACACTCTTGTATATATTTGTTTATACTAAGCTGTTATGCAAAATTAGTTGCATTCAGATTGAGCGTTTTTACTTGCATGACCATTTTGGTTACACTAAGCTATTTTTATGTTACCTTTATATGAATGACTTTTCTATTTTATTTATACTAATAAATTAATACATTTATATCTATTATCAATATATCATTTATATAATAATAAATATGGCATATACTATCTGTTTATATATAATGTGTATTCATATATATTTATTTTAAATCTATTTATTTTATGTTTGTATTTTATGTTTATATTAAGGAATGTGTTTTCCAGTCAAGGTTAATATTTTTTCAACTTGTACAGCATACAAATCCATATTCCTATATGTTAACACTAGCAATTACTCTATTCTTCTGAGTTGGTAGTGTTCATTCTTTCTCAACTGACTTGCTGTTTACTGTAGTTGCTTATTTATTGAAGAGATTTTATTGATTTTTTTTTTTTTTGTCAAACATAGTTCTGGTTGAAATACAGAACCTAAAAGAAAGGAGGAACAATTAATATCGCTTTCTACAATCCCTGCTCTTTTCAAGTAGTGTTAAATAAATTATGATATACTCTAAGATTTAAAGCCCAGCAAGAATCCAAAGTCTTCTACAGTCCTTGTAATGTTGCACTTTAAAGGCAAACAGCTCTGTCTCCATAGGCAACACTCATAGGCTTTTCATCTCAATGAGAATTTGGCCTTTTAATTGAAAAGGCAAGTTTTATTAAAATATTTTTGATCAAACTGAAGTAAAAGCAGAGCTTTACAAACTGGCCTCTTGTAAGTGGACACATGTCTATGTGTATAGCTGTGCTTGAGTAACTCAAAATAAAACAGAAACAGTTTTATAAAAGGCAACCCTTCTGTTTGAAGCACATAAACAAAAAATCCTATGACAGAACTTGTGAAGCTGTCCTGCAGGTTTTCTGTAATTGGGTAAATCTCTGACTTCTGCATATGCTGTCCGAGTGTATCCACACATAAGTATTTAAAAAATGTGTGGATGTTGGCACTTGGACATGGATTAGTGGTAACATGGTAGTGCTGGGGTAACAGTTGGACTTGATCTTGAAAGCCCTCAATGATTCCATGATTCTCACTCCATATCTGTAATTTACAGGGAAGTTTTATCTGTTGCAGTTTGTAACAGATAGTTATAGTTACTATTCAGAACTGCCACTGTTTCCAGAGAACAAGATTATCAGGCAAGCAAGACCTAAATATGTCTTAGGTATTTTAAATGAATCATGTTCCAAAGGAAAGCTAAACAAGTAACTTTTGCAAGGAATAGCACCTTAACCACAGACTTTTCTTGGCTGGAGTCAACATTAGAGATTATTGTGTTTTCCAGAGCAAACTTTCAACTTTTGGCAAAAAGAAGTAAACAGGAACTGATTTGATGGCAGTACATCAGCCTTAATCAGTTTTCTATACAACTGTAGAATAGCTGAGCTTGGCAGACACCACTAGAGATCAAACAGTCTAACCACCTTGTTCAAGCAGAGTCACCCATAGGAGTTTGTTCAGGGTTCTATCTGAAAAGGTTTTAAATTTCTCCATGTTTGGAGACTGTACAATTGTAGCAGTGCACCCTCCAGGACGAGGTGGCTAAATTGGGAAGGGATTTGAGGTTCTCTTTGTCTCCCATAAAAGGTGAAAAAGCCAGAACTTTCTTTCCCAATTTGGAAGTGTTCTGAACCAGGACACCTCATAGGACCCCCTGGACCTCACTTCAAACCTGGGTCTAACTGGTTGGACAAATGCCAAAGGCCCCACCTGGACCATTAATACTAAAAGCACTGGACAAAGGAATCTCGATAGCATTTTGGGGGTGCTTTAGCAGAGACAAGGTCCTCCTTGCCTCTGGCACAGCTTTTTCTCTAGAGAGAGTTTGTTATTTTTGCAGTTAATAAACCTTTTTGTTTCCAACACTGCCTGAGGTTCCAATCTTGCTTATTATATGCCATTGGGGATTGCAGGACAAAACCCAAACAGTGATAGAACCTCTGAGAGCTCATAACGCCTGGCTTGAGGAGAATTCTGTCATACAACCTCTCTGCAAAAACTATTATAAAACTAAAAAATGTTTTTCTTATATTTAAATGGAATTCCCTATTTCTCAGTTTGTGTCCGCTACCTCTTGTTTCATCATCGAGCACCACTAAGAAGAGTCTGGCTCCATCTCTTTTCCTTCTCTCACAAAGGCTTTAAAAACATTTATAAGATCACTCTGAGTTTTCTCTTCTCCAGCTGAATAGTCCCAGTTCTCTCAGGCTCTCCACATATGACAGATGCTCCAAGCTCTTAACCATCTTCACATCCTTTGAGTGGACTCTTTCTCATATGTTCATGTTTCTTTTGTACTGAGGAGCACAGATCTGGATGCAGCACTTCAAATATTTCTCACAAAGGCTGAGCAGAGGGTGAGAATAATCTCCCAGTGATCTGTAAAGTTGTCATCTTGGGTTTTTAAGAATTTTCTTGGCCAGGTGGTACCAGCTATATAATGCTCCCATGATCTTTAAGGTCTCTTCCAGCCAAAACCATTCTATAATTCCTTTATGACGTACAGTAAGTGCAACACTACTTAAAGGATAGAACTATTGCTTGTCCAATTTCTAAACCCATGCCACTGGGCATTTATTTAAATCTATATGATTTAGGTGGGTTCTCCTTTCTTATTCTGTTTTAATTCACAAAACATCTTGGAAGTACTTATGGAAAGAAATAAATTGAAGAATAAATAGAGAAAAAATTAAGGTCAGGATCAGAGGTGATTGAAAGTCTAATGTAAAGAAGGTTAAACATTGAAAAGATCATGAATAGGGAGTAATATGAAAAGAAGCAAAATCGGAGTTCAGTACATCATCTTTACTATATACCTAAGTGAATTTCAGATGTTTATCTGAATTTTATATGTAAAAGAGAACATAGGGAATTACTGCAGAAATCACCCACTTCCAGAGCAGCTGCACATTCCTTCTTGTATTATTTATTAATCCCCAAAACTGTGTTTTTATGGTTTGTTTTTTTTTTTCCAGTGATTCTTTTCTCCACATGCTTCAGAAACCAGTAAAATTAATTCAATCTCTTCTTCTCCATGGGAGTGACATCACTAGCTGTGTAAGATTTCCTGAGACTAGAAAAATTGTAAAGAAGGTTTGTCTCAATAATCTCTTTTTAACTCGGGTAGAACAGAGTTGAAATGGTTCCAAGAGAGCAATAAGCAATTTTACTGTCATACAAAATGGAGAACCAGAATTTTCAGTGGGGAAAATGAGAGCAATATTATGCACGGGAGTCAGTTTTTAAGGAGAGACAATCACTTGCAAAGTCACTAATTCGATCTATGAGTCTTCTTTCAATCCCAGTTTAGGCAACTCTTTGACTCCAATGTATATCGGATGAAAATGCCCTTTCTGCAATCCAATGACTCTGAGAACAATTATTTTTGTGAATACTCTTCTTTATAATTTATAATATATCTTTTTCTTCATCTCACCTGTATGAAGATTTATGGAAAAGGAGGTTATAGGAGAAGTATTTCTCCCTTCTCTATGAGGAGTCTGTTCTTGAGGAGTTCAAGACTAATTCTTCTTTCTTAGAGTAGAATATAGAGTCAGAGGGACAGATCTGTTGTGGTTTTGACCAGAGTAAAGCATTATATAGGTTATGTGTGGCAACAAAGGAATGGACTTTATAATTTGCAAGTGTTCACCCAAGTCTTATGTCCTCACATGACCACTACAGGATTACTGGCACACAGTTACTGATTTAGAACTTCTCAAGTGAATCTTTTAAAGACAGAATGAACTTTCTGAATTTCTCTGGGTGTAGTGTCTCAAGGCCCAATCAGTCTTACTTTGATACAGCTAAAAAAAGCAGCATTCCAATCCTTTTTAATGGGATGCACCTATCTCCATTTTGGTCCTTGATTCTGTTTATACGACAGCAGAGACTTACCATGAAATGCTGCAAAGATAACTCACTAACTCCCCAAAGATTCTAAGCATGTACAAACCCAAACAAACAACATTTTGTATGTACCTGTCCCCCTGGCAAGTTCCATTCAGCTCATTGACATTCTGTTTTGGCTTCTTGCCTCTGATGCTTTGTAACTTAATCCACTGCATTCCTACTGACATTTAGAGCAATATCAGATCCCTAACATCCTCTTTTATTCCAAACCTGAGTTTTCTGAGCAATGAATTATGTCACAGAAGATGGAATTGGACAGTTTTACCTCTCCTGTGTTGATGGTCAAGTCTCTTTGGAGAGCGTTACATTTCACAGTTGGTCACATTCCCCTTTAAAAGGTTCACCTTGATTCAATTTTGAAAATCAAGCATTTTAACATGAAATAACTTTGAAGTGTTTATAAAGGAAAGAAAATTGAGCAGGGGGAAGCAGACAAGAGTCAGCTTCAGAAATTATAATGTTTCAGCTTGGGATATTAATGCCATGAAGACCTAGCACAGTTTTCTCTGTCAATGTGTCAGGTTTATGATATGTGAAATTCACTGCTTAACTACTAAACTGATGGATATTAACTTACTGATACTGATTACCTAATAGATATTAGAATGATTTATTTTCTAACTGTAGTACAGTGTTTTAATGTGTATCTCTACAGGTCCTAGTACAATGAATAACAACTGTGATTGAAATCACAATTTTAATAGTACTAATAATGATGCAGATACATTTAATGGACTGTCAAATGGGGATGAGGCTCTTATTTCTGTGGGATATTATTATCACATTAATGCCTACACCTGAAAAGTTTTAATGGTATGTTAATCCAGAAGATCTGTTTCACTATTAAACACAGATCTAAAAATCCTAACTACTGTTCTAAATAATGGGCTTCATAAAATATAACTTCACTTTTATAAAGTGAGATCATTCTGGGTTCACTAACAATAGACAACTAAGAGAGAGAATACAGAGAGTGTTGGAGTACTCCACTCCAGCACCTCATAAAATAAATCCTTGGCAATTTAATCTCAAGAAGGAGAGGAGGTTGTTGATAAGTTCAAAGGGGATGATTTTGGCCTTATGAGAAATAGACCCATAATTTATGAAATAGATGGAAACTCTTTACTGCAAAATGTAGTGCGAATGAATTACTAGATCTAACCCATTTGCAGTCTTGCACCTCTGCACCTCTATGGAATACAATTCTGCCACTACAAATGGCTGTGAAAGTGGAGTAGCCACACTCTTAGACAGTGCTTTATCACTGCATTTGCAATAGAGTCAAGTGGTTTTTTTGCTAGTAACCACGAAAGTATGTGGATTATTAAAAATCATATGTTAAGTTGAGCAGGCCTATAAGTGTTTAATTTCAAAATTATTTTTTAATTTTTGGACATTCCTTTGCTTTTCCAAAAGGCTTTCAGGTTTGTGAGTTTGTTTTTGTTTTTATTTGTTTGTTTTTAATTTGTATTCAAAAACTAGCACCTTGGTAAAAAAATCCTCCAAGATTTTCTAAAAAAAACAACAATTCAAATTGTCAAGAAACATCCTTATATTTGTGATGAGAATTTTAGCTTTTGCTAGAAGTTCTCTAATGAAAAAGAAAAGAAAATACACAGAAATCATAAAAACATCTGAAAGTGGAAATAGAAAATGTACAATAATCTGTTGATAACCACAGCAAAAATACTCAATATAAATGTTTCCAATACCAAATGTAGTTAAAATCATTCCATAGCTAAAATGATTCACTATGTTCTAATTCTCAGATACTTCTGGGAATTCTTGGGAATGCTTGGCGCTGTGAGCCCTTGTCTTCTGCAACAGTGTGACACCACTCAGTCCTCATGAGGGACATGCTTGCTCCTGAGACAGAAATATATAAAACAGGATAGTGTGATGCGCTGTCATATATAGTAACTTTCCTTGTGGCATAAATTGTTAGAAGCAGGAGATAAACATTCCTGATTTAACTGCATATGACTAGGGTAATGATCAATGGTATTTTTATTTTGTGACAACCTAAAAAGAAAAGGGTGTTTTGGGGATTTGTTGGTTTTTTTCTGACTCTGTTAACAAATCTGTCACTACTTCAAAACATGAAATATACAATCACAAATCATTTAGGTTGGAAAAGACCTCTGAGACCATTGAACCAAACTCTTAGCCTAACACTGCCAAGACCATCACTGAGCCACATCTCTAAGTACCACATCTACAAAACTTCTAAAAACTTCCAGGGTCAGTGACTTCACTATTTCCCTGGGCAGCCTGTTCTGAGGTTTCTTCCCTTTTAGGGAAGAAAATTTTTCTAATACACAATTTAAAGTTCCTCTGGCATAGCTTGAGACCATTTACTCTTGTCCTGTTTCTTGGTACATGGGAGAAGAGACTGACCCACACCTGACTGCAACCTCCTTTCAAGTAGTTGTAGAGAGAGATAAGGTTTCCCCTTAAGCCTCCTTTTCTCCAGGATGAGCAACCTCAGTTCCCTCAGCTTTTCCTCATAAGACATGTGCTCCAGACCCTTCCCCAGCTTCATTATTCTTCTCTGGACAGGCTGCTATGATCCCTTTTCTTAAATAATGTTAGGATCTGACTATTAAAAGATGCCTCTGTCTGAATTAGGTGCAAAGGAGACCATATGCCAAAGTCGATAGCAGGGATTTTAAGTAAGGAGAGAGAGAGAGAGAGAACTAGGGAGAGATGAGGGGAAGAAAAAGGATAGAAAGAGAAAAAGATTATAGTCATCACCACATGAACTCTTGCAGCATCCATCTGGCCCTTATTTTCTGGTCTGCTCAGTCATGGGGGTCCCCAGGGTGTTCTTCTGGGGGTACCACTTTTATGCAGTCTAAGTCCTGGGTATCCAGAGGCATATGTGCTGTTCCCACAACTTGGGATGATATGTGTACAAAGACTTGCTTCCTTTCTTACAATTTGACGTGGTGGGAATTTTTTTTCAAATAGGTTACCCAGATCTGCCTCACCAGGCCTGGCATCTTCCTGTTGTTACCATCTGTGCTTTTCCAACTCTGCACAGTAGTTTTATGTCCAGTGCGCTAATTCCAAACCTTTCACCTTGTTAAAGCCTGAAATTAGCACCTTCCTTTTTCCATCTGTGCCTGTTGCGGTGGCTTATTTTATGTGAACTTCCCTCTTTGACAGTGTTTCAAGGCATTTTAATTGTGTTCTTTAAGTCTTGACAGAGGTTTCACCCCCTCAATGTCTTTCTTGTAGTGAGAGGCCCAGAACTGAACACCAGATACAGGAGTGTGGCCTCACCTCGTGCTGATGGTCACATTAGTGCTTGTACAAGCCAGGATACCATTTGCCTTCCATTCTGGCTCATATTCAGCCCCCTTCAAACAGCAGCTCCAGACCCTTTTCCACTGGGCAGCTTTCCAGACACTCTTTCTCCAGCCTATAGCATTGCACAGGGTTGTTGTGACTGAAGAGGTGAACCCAACATTTTCCCATGTTGAACATCACACAGGTGGCCTCAGACCATTGATCCTGTTCAGATCTCTCTGTAGAATCTTCCTGCCCTCCAGCAGATCAACTCTCCTGTACAGTTTGGTGCTGTCTGCAAACTGTCTGAAGGGACATTCAATCCCCTTGTGCAAATCATATATAAAGATATTAAACAGGAATGGCCCAATACTGATTCTGGTTAACACCACTATATATTCTATAAAAAGGGAAGATGTGCCCTACCTAGCCTTATAGGTGCATCACTTACCTCTTTTCTTCTGTCTGAGGAGGTAAAAATGTTCCACTCCTTTCCTTTCAGCAGCTACCATGCAGCAATATTGGACCAGACAGGTCAAACTGCAGGTCAACTAATTTCAGGTTTTCCTACCTTTACATGTGTATTTACTCAAGCTAGTAATGCCCTAGTCCAAATCTGTTCCTTTTTTACAAAGTGGACTAGCAGAACTGACAGAAGAGTATGCCTTAAAAAGCTGCAGCATGTTAGTCTGAGGAGTTTTTGGTTTGGTTTGATTTGGTTTGGATTGGTTTTGAGGTTTTTTGGTTTTGTTTTCAAAGCATGAGCCTTCACATGGCATAGAGGTATTCTGCAAAACATGGACATTAATCCACCTCTGTCAACATGCTCATATTAAAAAACACAGGGGAGGATATGCAAGTCAACCCTATAATTTAATTCTCAACAAACCATCAAGTAGGAAGAACATAAACTGGTTCAACTATAGCAAAAGAAGTGTTGAAAACTATTAGCAGAGATTTGTTTGTTTACCAAGTGAAAAGCACAGTGTAAAGACTCTGCCTTTAAATGTCATTTTTATGTTTGAAAGGATAAAAAGAAATTAAAATTGTTTGGCTTTTTTATTCTTTATATTAATTAATTTTTGACCATTGGGTTATTGAAGTGATTTGTTGCTCTTAGATTGCACTGTGCTCTCATGCTAGGACTGCTGAAAAAATTTCTCTTGTACACTTACAATGAACAGGCTCCCATTGCCCTGTAACGTGACACATCACTGTTTCCCCATTTGCCAACTGAAAATGGGAACATTTAAGGTAGGCTGAGGAGAACTGGCAACTGAATGCCTTTAGATCAAACTGAATGCCTTTAGATCAAACACTTCTTGATATCAAATATTACTGCAGCTGAGTAAAATAAAGAACTATTCCTGTTCTTATTACATGGCTATCTAGTGGTATTGAGTTCAAGGCCCACTGTGCTACCCTTGTGAGATTTACAGACTAGGAAAGAAACACACCTCCAGAAACAGTGACTGAAGCTAGATCGATTCAAGCTGGAAATGAGACATTTATTTTTAATCAAAAGCTATCAGAGAAGATAGACTTCATGTCTTCTAGTCTTCCAAGAAAGCTCGGACCTTTTTTTTTAAGAGGCTACTATTTATTCAAATGTCACTTATTGGGCTAAATTAAAGAATAATTAACGAATTTTTTTGCATACAAAAATATCAGATATGCTGAACTGTTTGAGCCTCTGGACTCAAAAATCTCTGAACGGGAATTTCACCATACAGAAAGTGGGTGACAGGGTGAGATTATTTTACAGATTAGGAAAATAGACTAAGGAGGTAATGCATTACAGATTTATATTTTAGTCCAAGAAACTAATTTTTTTTGTCTATGTACCAGTATTTCAGTTCAGCCTTTAAAAATACATATATAGAGAGAGTATTTTGGTGTATAGAAGTCTCCTGCATGCATCCTTGTACAGATTTTTTTATCTCTCTGGTATTTGAACATGTAATATACCTGACATGTAATGTATAAGAAAAGATGTTGAACTGCCACATCTGTGATTTAACCCTTACTCTTTTTCTTCCCAGATATCTTGAGATTGGTGCCTACTGTCACATCATTACTGTCTGACTTCTCCTTCCTGTAGCAATAGAATCTCATTTGTTTATGGACTTCACCTGCACTGTAGTCAGCAGACTCCCTGTGCTCATTCCTTTTTTAGATGAATTAGTGTCAACATTCCTCCTGAAAAAGAAGCATAAAATTCATGTATAATTGTTCCTGCTGTGTTGAAGATATGTGAGCAACATTTGTTGGAACGTTCAGCTTAGGAATTTAACAACCACATGTGTGAATTCTGGCCTAATCCCCACAGTGCCTGCCAATACAGCAACTACAAGTCAGCATTTGCAGGCACACAGCTGTCCAGCAGATAAGATGACACTCTCTGGGCAGCAATTGCCACTTGGGATATTGCAAGTTGAAATCAGCATTTCCTCATAGGCCAGGAAACTGAAGTCTTAGACTCACACATGCATTGTTTCTTCCCCTGTATTTTTTAAATTAATACAAAGACCCAAGGCGCTCTTTTTGTTCCTGCTACCATACTCTGTGCTGCTTCTCTGAATCATTTAGTATTTGGCTACCCCTACTCCCTGCAGGCGTAAAACTGATTGACATTGACCCTAATTGGCTTAGAAACACTGCCAGGATTGCAGCATAATATCACCTACCTATTTGCTTACCCTGTGTTATTATATTAGATTGTAGCACAGAGCAAAAACTAATCAAGTGTAAGAATTTTCTCTTCAGGTAATGTAAAAAAAGAAGCAAAAAAAAAAAAAAGAGAGTAGCAATACTAAATCTAATTTAAGGAAAAGTCCCAGATGGATCTCGATTGACCCAATTAACTGAGGACCTAATTTGGGAGCCTGATTGCTGTAGGCACTGGCTGTTGTCAGAGGATGAAGACAAGCCTCCATGGTGGTTGAGACTGTCTTAATTCTGAATTGTTATCTCCACCTCTGTGGAGGTGCCTTTCTCTCTTCTTAGCTGTTAAGTATGTTTACGTTCCAACAAAAGTACCTCTGTTACGTACATAAACATAGGTGAGACAAATCAGGGCTTAAACACAGGTGAAAAATTGAGTGGAAGTAACTGTGTAAAGAGCATGAACAACAGCAGTATGACTGGATACTGTTTCATGTGTAGCTGACCCTGAAGTTTTTGATGATGCCTACCAGAGGCAAGAATTCCATTGACCTTTTCACTGTGCCCTCACCGAGCCTGATGTAACTATCCATGCAACTGATTTTCAGGTATTTCAGCAAAACTGAGTCTCAGTTAGACAGAGATTTTTCAACAATTTTGGTTTTCTGTTTTTGTCAGAGAATGTGAGAGAATGAGATGCTAAATATTAATGACTCAAATAATCAACCATTTTCAAAACCAGCAGGCTATTTTGCTGAGGCCAGATTTGCACCTCTTGTGACTGAAAGAGATGAGGAGAATTTTTGGTTGTGTGGTGATGAAACCTCTGATCGGCATAAGAATAGCCCAGGTGCAGAAGGGGTGCTCTCCGGTCACTGGAAGATGACCATGATAAATCGACTTTTAATTTGTAACAAGCTGGGTTTTGAGCCAGGCAAGGGAAATGGATGATAGGAAGTACATCCTGTAAGGTCAGGTAATGCTTTTCACGATGTCAGTATCCTCCTAATAAGGCTCAGATGCAAAATTCCTCCCAGGAGCAAGTATTGGGATATTCACATGGAGGCCTGAAGTGGTTTATCCCTTCTCTTGGGGTATAATTGGCATAAGAAGCAGCTGTCATGTCTTAAAAGGACTCATAAACTACCAAAGACCCCTCAAGTGTCCCCAGACTCACTTCTGGGGCCTTCCACCAGAGGACTGTGGATGATCCACAGTGTTACATCAGACACTGTAAAACTCCAATGCCGTGAGAGGTACCTGGGCATTCCCACCTGAACCTGAGTGTGTGTAACCCATCAAACTTTGTATTTTTTGGTCTTCCTCCGTCCCCAGTGGCACCAGCTCAACCAACAGACATTGAAATTGCAATAATCAAGCCTTGTCACTGCATCTATGGACGATGATATCTTTCCACTATGTGCTTTTATCCTTTCTTTTTTCCTTCTTTCTTTTCCTTATATTCTTAATATTTTATGCTTTTGTATTGTTATATTTCTATAGATAATAATCAAAATGGCTACATACCTGCTTTCAATTGAAACTAAATTGTTCAAAAATAAACCTGCCATACATATACAGTTGATATAGATATAGCTATAAAAACACCAGTCATTCAGTGTCGTTTCACTTTAATCTGCCCCAATGGATCTATTAAAAAGAACCTGAGTTACCCCATTTCAGGGGCAGGTCGTAACAGAGAATGTGTATCCATGTACATCTGTTAGAACTGACAAGCTGGGCTAAGGGTTATTTTTGCAATGTGGGTCAGTTTTCTGGTTACCCACACCGGGAACACACAGACAGGAATAGGTCTCAAATTTTCACTCTTATGTAGGTTTTCAGGCCTCAGAATTTGTGTGAGACAGAAACATCTGCTTAAGTGTTTGTTTTGGTTTAGGAAATCAAACAGGATTTGAACCACACACCAAAAACTCAGATGTTAACAGTGGCTAACCCATGCAAAGACAATCTGCTACAGAGTATTAATCAAAGCCCAAATTGATAAAGAAGTCACTGAAGGTCACACTTCATTTGACCCCCTCTTTGGGGTCAAATAGGAATCCTGTTAAATTGGAAGGCAAGACATTAGACTCAAAGAAAACGGAGTAAAGTTTCTAGGTGAGTGGGAAGACTGAAGCTATTTGAAGGGCAGATATATGTCGTGTAATATTGATTTTTCACTGGTTGCACTACTAACCTGGCTTCCATACGCTGCGCTCTCACGTTAGATTCATAAATGGAGTAATTGTGCTGAGGTAGCTTATGATCCAAAAATGTATTGCTTAGGCTCCTGACTGTACAAACTTCCTCCACTTAATTACAGACTTGTGTTACTTAAACATTTTAATTTTAAGGTTGTTTGAACAATTTGAGGACTGGTTTCACTTAACTGAAACTGACTTTGCACCTCTAGAAGTTCAAATGGGATAAACGATGGCATCTTAAAATTACTGGAAATTGTTTCCTTGGAAAGCATATTTTCCTGATCCATCAATTAACTAGCGAGGAGTTGGGGAAGTGACTTGTTGTGAGCTACCATGCTGAGAGCTGTTTTATGAGCTAACAATATACTGGGGGAAAAAGCCTTATTTTTAACTCAATGCTGGGATAAGATCCAAGATACCTTTATTTCACATTCCTTCTCTGTAGAAGAAAACCCAGAACCATGGGGCAGACCGGAAGAAGCAGGATGCCTTTGAAAGCCTCTGCATAGGTATTCTGAATGGTTATTCTGGGAGTCTTCCCTAAGTAACTGATGAGGGAGAATTTCAGCACTGTTCTAGGTGCAAGATGATTCTGGATCTCTGCTCGCTAAATGCACAGCAGCCATCTCAGTACATGTGATATGAGGAATGTGTCTGCATAGGTGCTATAATCACTCAAAGCTTTGTAGGAGAATCTTCTGACCTCTCACATTGTAGTTTTCTTTTTTTATTTTTTTTTTGAGGTTTTTATTTGTTGGTAAAAGGAGGAAATTTTTTTTTTTTTGAGAGCATTTTGATTGCCATGACCTATAGACATCATTTTCTTTCATTCCATTACAAGGAAACAAATCTTTTTCTACAGTTTGCATGTGGTGTGTCAAGTCTATTTATCTGTCAGCTAAGAGCAGCTTCAAGAGCACACACAAGAGCAGAAGACTATTATGAGACCATGTGATCAGACACAGCCCAATGATGCTCATTTATCAAGTCAGGTAAAAAAAAGAGAATCCAGAAAACTACAACCAAACCAAACTCACAAAAACCCCAGAAACCTCCAACCCACAGAATTTCAGCACTCCATGGTTTCCAGAATTGAAATATTTGACTTCACAACTTGAAATTTCTTTTACTGTGTTCATGTATGTGTGGTAGGAAGAATGTTACACAAATATAGATTATTCTATAAACACACTGAATACAGTAAAACAAATGCAAGTTTATGCGAAACTATCTTTAACAGAATGCTTTTGCATCTCACACAACATAAAACCCTATATTTGGACACAAAGAATCGTCTGCTGCGAATTACAGTGTAATTTAGGAAGAACATAATTTTGTGATTTAGAATTGGGAAATCTATTATAGCCTCAAGTACTGAATCTCAAAAATAAATATTCAGCAATGAAATGCAAGTGATTTAACACCATTGATCATGTGGTACAAAATGCAATCAGTTGGCTTTTAATAGGCAAAAATATAATTAAAGGAAATTATATACAATCTTTCTGTTTAGTATATCTATACATGCACACACACAATAGGCAGACTGATAACTCTAACTTATAGCTCTCTCTAGAAAATTACGGCACAAATAACTTCTTATCTGTCACATATTGGGAAAACTTTGTGCTTATACAGTGATTTCAGTCCAAAACCTTTCTAAACTGTGCCAGGCAGTGCCTCTATTTTGGATCCTTTCGATGTCAAGGATTTTATAAATCACAGAAAGGCTTGAGGTAAGAAGCAAGCAAATGAGCACCCCAAAGTAATGTCAGAAGCTGGGACAGAGCCAAGGAGAAACAAAGTAGTGAAGACATCATCAAGGCACAGGGAGTATCAAACATCTGTCTAGTCACATCCATCCACTGAACTTAGGAAAACCTATGCCTAACACATAATAGTCTAAGTCACTCTTAAATGCCTCCAATGAGACACTGACTCAAAGACTCAACAAACTCCCTAGAAAGCCTTCCTTATGCTACCAATTAATTAATTATTCAATCTATTAATTATACTAGTACCAGCTTCTGGTAGTCATTTTCTAATTGGTTCTACATTGTTATTAATTATAATGGTTAATTTTATTGGAAAATTCTCTCAATCTTATGCTCTTCATCAGGCAGTGACAGATTTCAGGTTTTCAAACTGTTTTGCACCTTCCATGTGACAATCTCCGCTGGGCTGTGTTTCTCTGGAATTTGTATATGACAGTGCCAAATGGGACTGTGTGAAAATGCTTGCTAATGTCAAGATATATCAAATCTTTAGCTTCTCCCTTGTCCACTAGGCAATTACCCTGCCACAAGAAGAACTTGAATTGATTTGATATGACTTCTCTTTTTTTTCCTTGACAAATCCTTGTCAACTATTCCCTATCACCTTGTCCGCAGGGTGCATCCAAGCTAATTAACAAGTTGTTCCAGAAAATTTCTTGTATTAAGGCTAAGCTGATGCACCTAGGTCCTACCAACTACCTGATTTTTAAAAATAGGTACAATGTCTGTCCTTCCTCATTCCTTAGGGAATTCACCTCCAATGCCTCCTAGATTTTGTCTGCTTCTTTGAGTATATAATTTGAATTAATCTAACTTACTTTAATATTGATTGGGTAAAGTCTATGTCTATGATTGGCATTTCCAAACCTAGATTTTAAAAACAATCTGAGTTTAGATTTAAAAATCCACTTGAAAATTTTTGTATAGCATTAACAGACAGAGCCCACTATATCTTTCATAAACTGTTGAATAGTCTGAACATTGTATTTAAATGACATTAAGTTTTCTAATTGTTAAAGGAAGTTGGATTTGGAGAACTCCTTTCTTGTCTGCTTGCTCCTGCTTCCACATGTGTATGTGCCAGCACAAGGCTAAGTACATATTGTACAGATGCAGATACACAAACAATGCACAAATACACATGCATCCAACCACACCTATCAACAGAGAGAGTAGTGCTGGAAGTACAGGAAGTCATAAATGCACCAGCAACCATCTCATCACTATGAAGAGCACTCAGGGCTTACCCCGAAGCTCATCGTTAGGTGATATGGGTTTGAGCTTGCTTGCAAACATACATATGCCTTCACTTCCAAAACTCATGGACATATCTGAAGGTCCCTTGGGCCCTGGCTCTGCGGGCATGTCTAGGAAAAATGCCTAGACACACGTGCAAGCCCAAAGGAGGCTGTGACCCTCTGGGAAGCCCATGCTGGAGCAGATTTTCTGGCAGGACTTGTGACCTCGCTGGGGACAAATGCTGGAGCTGTTTGTCAAGAACTGCAGCCCTTGGGAAGGACTCACATTGGAAAGTTTCATAGAGGGCTGTCTCTTGTGGGAGGGGCCACTGAGGAAGAGTGTGAGGAGTTTTTCCTCTGAGGAGGAAAGAGTGACAGAGACAGCATGTGCTGAACTGATCACAACACCCATTGCATGTCTCCCTGTGCCACTGAGGGAAAGGAGGTAAAGAAATTGGGAATGAAGTTGAGCCTGGGAAGAAGGAAAGAGTAGGGGAAAAGTGTATTTCCCATTATCTTACTCCAATACAAATGGCAATAACAGGAATTAATTTCCCCAAGTCGAGTCTGTTATGCCCATGACATAACTGGTGAGTGATCTCTCCCTGTCCTTTATCTCAACTCATGAGTCACTTGTTATATTGTCTCTCCTCTGACCAGCTGAGGAAGGAAGCGACAGAGCAGCTTTTGTCACCACCTGGTATCAAGCCAGGATCAAACCACCACAACCAGATGGACATGTGAGCCAATATCCTGCTTTAATGAAACTGGCTTCTTTTATCCTCTCCTTTCCATTATCCCACATCCACTTTGGATAGATTTTCCTATCCTCTTTGATCTTTTCATTTCCCTACCTTTACCCCCTCCCCTAATCCTCACATGGAAAGGTCCATGTTCTCTCAGTTTCATCTGAATATACCACATTTTTTTATCTTGTCGGTGAGACCCATGTTGATCTTGTTTCCTCAGTGTTACCAGCCTCTAAAATCTCTAAGGCTATGCTCCAGTGGTCTGTTTACGGATTTGTGAGCTCTGGGATTTGGTATTGCCTCTCTTATCTCCCATTTCTTAAAGTTTCTCCATCTAGGTGTTTCATTTAACATTTTTCTTCTTTTTGCTGGGGAGTTTGTTTGTTTGTTTGTTTGCTTATAAGGAATAGTTGTTAATGAATACCCTCATAAGCCAGATGTCCCTCAATTCCAGGTATCCAGAAATCTTTTGTCCTATAACTTTATATTAATGTAATGCCAGAGTTACTAATCCTGAAGAGGATCTTAGTTTTTGATTCTTTGCTCTGTGATGGTTGCATGAATAACTTTCTTTCTACAAGGACATAATTAGCTTTAGCTATTAAGGCTTTCTATAACTTTAATGTGATTATATTAAATATTAAGGATCAAAAATAAATAAAAACCTATATTTGGAAGATTTCATATAGGAGAACCTGTCTTTTTTATTCAATCTACTTATCTACGTAATTTTCTTTATTTATTTACAATTTCTTGTGAAGTCAGAGCTTGTTGGTTAGCTACTGTCTTTAAGAGTTTCAAAACATCTTGGTGAACCTGATGTGGGCTACTATTTTATTTACTTTCTATTTATTTCACTCTAGGTGTCATATTGCTTTAGGAGATACCAGATCTCCATTTTGATCAACTTTACCATAAAAATGCAAAATTTTTGAGCACATTAAATGAATAGAATAAATAGAGAAAGCAGTATGTCAGAGCCTATCTGCGAGAAATATGATTTCTCACTCGGATATGGTTTCTCAGACTAAATGCACACTAATGGTCAGCTCTTAAGTGTGTAACTTCAGCCTTCACTGTCAACTAACCAGACTTGATGCATCTCTTCAACACCCTGTCCCCTGAGATATGTCAAAATTAATTCCATTATATTAGTTGAATTTGCATTATATCTTTTTGTTAATAAAGGCATTTTATGAAGAAATTTTAGGGCCACATGTAGCCCTGCATAGAAGGGAAGATGCATATAGGAGAGTTTAGCGCAGCTTTCTTCTCATAGACAGGCTGGGTGTGCAGTTGAGATGCAGCCCACACTGAACAGAGTTAATGAGGTTCCAGAGAAAGCTATAATCACTTCTTAGGCTATAAACTGCTTTATCATCTCAATAGCCATCTTTGACTCACCATCTCTGGGGTATCTAGGGAAATGGATTACTTTGGACTTGGCAGAGTTAGGTTAATGGTTGGACTCCATGAACTTAAGGGTATTCCAACTAAAATTTTTTTGTGATTCTATTCTTCCACTCAGTAAATCCTTTTGAAGCATAGTAACTTCCTTTTAGATGAAAAACTATTTTTCTGTCAAAAACCCAGAGGCAATGAGGATTCACTACAATGAAAGCATTGTGATTTCTGGTGTCTACAATTCTTTGATTCGTTATATACTAAATGTGTGAGAGGGCCTGAAATGAGAGTCTTATAAATATAGCAATATTAGGAAGTTTGTGTGTCATGTATAGCTATTCTTTATAAAATTACGCTAATAATTTTATATATTCAAAGTGAGTTATTCACCCATTCAGACTGACAGAACTCTGTTTTAGAGTCAGTATGATACCACCGCATTCCCTTATAGCTCAAAACCCCTTGGAGGTCTTAGAGCATTAACCATTCAGACATCAGGCACCACACCTAAGAGATTTGTGTGGACTCTATCAATTGCCAAGTATGTCCTAAGGACATCTTGTCCTGAGTATCTCAGACAGAATCTTAGCAGTTGATAAATTACTTTCTAGGGCTGTCTCTTTCCCTGCATTGGCTACAGATGTAGTCCTGTCAAATAGCCCAGACAAGTAGCTTAACTTTCATAAGGCTAAATTTAAGGAAATAAATCCAGTCTTTGTGACTTGCAATCCAACATTTTTTTATTTACTGGATTACTTCATTCATTGTGAAGTTTTAAGCAGCAGTGAGGTTTATTAAAAAAAAAAAAAAAAGAATCAAGCAAATTATTTTGTTTAACCTTTTATTAGAATGTTATCCACTTCAGATTTTAGAGGTCTAGTAATAACTTTTCAAATCTGACAAAATACAAATCCTTAATATACGGAATTTTTTTTACTCCAGTTTTTGTTGCTCTCTGAGTCTAGGTGCATTATGGTATTAATATTAGTGGTGCTTCTGAGAGTGTAAGTGAAAGCATAACTAATCATAATTTCAGTATCAGAGACATCCAAAATAATTTTGTTCTTACTCCTTATGCTGTCAGCTTTGGCACCTATTTCCTTATCCTCACTCCTTCCTGCTCTTCAGGCTGTCATTGTCATTTGAAGAAACTTATAATTTTCCTATCATATCATAAAAAGCAGAAACAAAGAAGGTTGATGGAAAAGAAGTTCACTGCTTTCTACTAAAATTTACTTGGTTGTAGTAGCTATGACCTCATATTCTTCTCCATGACCCTCCTGATGCCAAATTTGCTTCCACCTGGCACTCTGGTGTTATCGTGTCATCAGCATTGGCATTTATTGAAGAAGCGCCTGGCAGCCAAAAGTTACATTCCTCTGTCTGTGTGGGCTTGTTTAAAGTGAGAAAGGCATTGCCAATATTAAGTTAATTTTCAACTCTTTTCAGTAATCATGAGTTGATTTGAACACATAGAAATGACAGATTGAAACACTTGTTAAAAACTTTTGTTGTTTCATATCCTTGTATATATTTGTTACAAGCATAATTTCCATGTGTCTATTAGAAAAAAAAATCAGAATGAACTTAACAAGAATTGTATGAATTTTCCCCATAAAAAAACCCTCTAACCTATCACTAGATTCTAAATCCATCTAATTTGATAACTCACTGTGAGGTTAGGTTTGGAAATGCCTTCCAACTATAATTCTTATCCTTTTAAGAGTATGCTGTCTGTTACCACTGTCATTTTTTCACACAACTTTCTGTTCTACATCACCTGAATTTGCAAATAATGAACCAAATCATCTTACACTGTAAATGAGAGCGGCTCCACTGAAGTAGAAACATAATTTATAATCTTTAATAAGTATTTAGAAAGAGTTTATGGACTTACAAGGCTGAAGTGCAGTCTCAGAGTTGACAAGGTGACTTTAAAAATCTGCTAGTTTTCTGTTTCAAGATGGTGCAATGCATGATTTTGATGTCATAAATGATGTTGAAAGGGGATATTATGTATGGACAGTGGACACATCCAGCCATTGATGGGTACTGGGACATGACTCAGAACTAAACATTACAAATTGTTGAATATTTATTACCAAATGGTCCTTTGGAAATCCTCATGGAGCTGTCTCACAGCAGTGGTTGCTCTCATCAAAATGAATTATTAATGATTCACCTGCTAGAAAACCTGCATGACTGATAGCCTTGTGAAGCATTTCTTTGGGAAGAAAACCAGCCACAAATTACAGCCATAAGAAGAAGTACAGGAGATCCTAATTGAAGGGGAGAGGAAAAAAATACCTCTACTGATTGAGTATCTTGCATCATAGTGTTCAATAAAGTGTTGAACTAGATGACTATTTGTCACTGCAGATGCTCAGAGGATGTTTACTCCTAAAAACCAGGTCCTCACCTCACTTGGTAAGCCTGAGAAATTCCAGATCTAATTCATGTTTTAGTCATGTCCCAGTTAATCTAGATTTCTGCCTATGTCGCCAGCAGGGCTGGTTTCTGTTTGCTTTCTCAGAGACTACTCAGTGTAGTTTGATTCCAGAAAAAACAAAGCTGAGAACATCCTATCCCTTACTTAGTCAGCTTTTATTTAGAGACACGTGGAAAAAGCGTATGTTTTGTGAGTTAGCTGTTCTAGTCCTGGAATACATGCATCCTGTGGATGTGTGTTCCCTAATGGCCACAAAGAGGTAAAGTCTAGGGAAAGGAAATGCTTTTGCCTTTTTTTTTAATCCCCTTAAGCTCAAATCATTCCACTTTACATGGGATCGATGCACATTCATTTGGCACAGAAGACAGAATGAGTGTGATTATAATGTTTGATGGATTCATCTGGGAGACAAAAATGACCAGGTGCTCCACTTTGTGAATACTTTAATATTCAGTATTGATTAGAACAATGAAGAGCCTCCAGGTCTCTCTTTTCCTTCCCAAAGGCTCTAAACACCAGGCTCTAGAGAGGGAGGTTCAAGCTTCCAGATTATAAGTGAAAAAGAGAAAGCACATTATCCACATGGAATGAGGTGACATCTGCTTGAGATGACATCTGCTTCATCCTTCTAAAATCAAAAGTCTTGTGAATGACACATGCTGGTCTTTCAACTATTTTCAGCTGATTACTCATACATTGAATGAAATGAAAAATCTTTTTTTTTTGTTTATCTATTCTAAGGAATAAATACTATTTAAGTACATGAGAGAGCCCAGAAATAAATGTGAATCCCAACTGAAGACTAAGTCCTGCTCCCAGACGAAGACGTAGCACATGCAACTGTAAGTGCATGTGCTGTGTAAGGTCATGCTGCTGTTTCCAGTGTTAGCAGTGATCTAGGTGATGAACCAGTTGGCTTCTCCAGCACTCAGATGACTAACTCACAGTATGAGCTCTCTCTGAGCTACAGAGGTAGCCAAAACACCTCAAACTATACTGTCACTAGGTAATTAACTTTAAAATTGAGCACAGCAAAAATCAGAACAGGCCTTTTGTTGATACACTCCAGTTTGAACTTTGTGAAAAGGGGAGAGGGAACAGTCTTCTGTATTTGATTAAAAAGTCTTTTCTTTTTTCATACTCTTTTTAAATATTACAGAATTTAATTTTTAGAAGATCCAATGAAGGCTGCTTTCTGATCATACATCATGTTTTTAAGGTGCTCTTAGCTGAAGCTTCAAGAAAAAGAGTCACAAAGAAAATTTATCCGACATGATATGGAAAGCTCTAAGCATATTTTAACCCAGAGTTGTACTTTCCTGGACAAGAAAGAAAACGTTATTCCACTAAAATTATTTTTCAAAAATAAATTACATCTTTAAAAGCTAGCAGATAGATAACTGAATAGAAAATGATAATATCCTTAAACGTTTTGTTTAGACACAGGAAAACAACAACATTTAGCTTGAGCCCTGAAATAATTGACTGCAACGATACAGAACAACCACAAGGTGGAGAGAGACAGAGCAGAATTACAAAGATGAGTCCTGATATAAAAGCAAATTTAAAATTATACATTCCCACTGGATTTTTCTTCTGAAGGAAAAGGCATTGGCTTAGTCAACAATTGTTACATGATGGTTATTGATTTGAATGGATGATTTTGTCTCAAGGCCAACCTCTGTCAAAAACAAATGCATGGTCTGCTTAAAGAAACTGCTCCGAGCACGCAATGGCAGCTAGAAATATGCTAACAGGCAGATTTAGCTAAAGAAATGATTAATGGAGACTGCAAAGACCTTGTAAAAAAATAACTCTTAGTTTTAGAAACACAATAGTTCTTCAAAGAACACACCAAGAGCCTGCCCTTTACTCTTCACTCTATTTTCTCTTTCTCATATTTTTCAGCACAGAAAATATGTCAATTTTTTTATTATTAAAGATCAAAAGGTACAAGTTGTATAGTTGACTCAGGAAAACCCAGAACTTCCTTCATTCTGATAGTTTCAAATTCTGTGTGAAAAATAATCATTATTAAAGTGCAAAGACGTTTTAATGCAAGTAAACCAAAGGATTTTTGTATTCAGTTCTAATGAAGAAATAAAAGTGCCTAGGGAATTGTTTCAAATCCTCCAAAGAGTATGCTTATTTGTCATATATTTGTATATCATTTTCCAGATTTCTGTTATGACAATTAATTTGGGATGTTGGATATGTAAAGTTATGTGAATTTATTGCTTTGCAGCACACTGTGTGTTCAGATGGTTTCCAAAATGCATTTATTATTTAGTCCATGAACAGCATGAATGGTCCAAATAAAAGCAGAATCATATAACCTTTATTTTAACAAAATTAGTTAGTTGATCCACAATCTACATGCATTTTAATTTCTAACACATATAAGCTTGTATCTTCCAGAGACAGTTGCTAACTCACTCAAAAAAAAAAGAAAAGTATTTTGTGATTTTGATTGCTGTGGGAATAAGGATTATATTTGATCATGCTGTTTCAGTATGTGCAGGTGTTAAGTCTCTAAGTTCTCAGCAATTCTCAAACTCATTGTCAATTTCAGATACATCAACATTCAAATGCATTGGTACCTAAAAAACTCATGAAAATGAGTACTTGAATACACAAGTTTCCATGGAAAGAAAATATCTGGCATGAGTTCTTGCCGTGCAAAACACTGGAGAATCAATGTGGGCCAGCTCTATTACAAGTTATGTAGCTTTAGAGAAAAAATCAGGTTGACCTCACACCTTATTAAAAAAGATAATCTATTCCTCAGTCCAGGTTCTTCTGTCATGTGCAATCTTTACTATCAAAAAAAGAAAAAGACTCCTACCTTTCAGTACTCCTGAAATTTTATAAAGCCATTGCTTCCCTCCCTGCCCCACTGTTTCCTGATGCCTAAGAATATGTGGATTCTAGTGGAATCTTTAATTTCATTCATTTATATATGGAGTTAACCAGAAGATACAGGTTCATAGAATGTAAGACTTCCTTATTTGATGACAGAAATTTTTGTTAAGTGCACGAGTTTCGTTTTCAGTGCATATCACTTTGCCGGCTGTTTCAGTAGCAGCTACTACCTAAAAATTTATCGAAACTGTGGTAAAACTGTCATATATTTTGATAAAAGCAGTAAAAGCAGATAGAATCAGCAAAATGCAGCAAGCTACTCACAGATCAGCTAAGAAGAGAGAATATTTCAAAGAGTACTTTAACATTGAAAAAAGGAATATACAGAACATCCTTAACATCATCAAATCTTACCTTACATGATCTGTAGGACAGTCATGCCTGTATCCTGCATTGGCTTTTTTATCCTTCCTACTAAGAAGCTATTTATCAGCCATTTTTGCTATAATAATTCCTTCTAATGTTTTTCATGCATCTAAAACTCAGAAGAAAAGTCTTTCAGTTAGATCCTTGGAAGGACCTAGATCTTAGATTATCTTTTTCCTAATAAGAAATTCACTTTCAATTATTTGCCTTCTTCAAAAATGTTATTTATATCTGGCAGTAATCTTCAAGAAATTAAAAAAAATTATATAAATTATAAAAGATAAATAAAATAAATAAAATAAAAACTTGTATAATTTTTAATTATTAGATTTAATTGTATTTAATTTTAATTTAAAATATTCATGAACCTCTCTATTCTAGGACTAGGCTGTTTCTTGCATTTTTCTGCACAGTATTTATTATCTGGGGAGTGCTTTCTATGTTTCATTGAATTATATCTTTTAGAAATACAAAAGGATTCTATCACCTCTTCAGCGGACCTTATGACAGGTGAATTGTCAGTGAATTTCACTCACTCCCTTTCAGATCAATTTATACATGTCAAGTTTACAAGTTAGACAGTCTTTGATACTTAGTACAGTGTTCATTATTTCTAATTGCCAGTCCATTTCATGTTCTTGGAATGTCTTTCTCTGTCTATTCACACACTGCTTGGTATGTGTTTCTACCCAAAAGATATATACAATCATCCCTTTAAAAACATAGAAATATTTGAGCAAGGGGGGAATAATGAAAAGTTCTAGGAAAGATATTCTCATATGTTTCAGTCCCTCTCTCCTTTCTTTTCTTTGCTGATTTCCAGGACCTTCTCATCATTCCTCTGATGGAGTAACCTCTTTCCTCCCTTCTCCCATTTGTGCAAAAAGCTGTCAGGAAAATTACCTGTGACCTAAACTTTTAAGAGCTTACCTTGTCCCAGAAAGTGAGCCTGGTCTCCCTCAGGGAGAGAAAATGCTGTTGTTGCAGATGTTTCCTTACATCCATCTGAATTAGCTCTATACACCTTTTTACAGAGTAGAACTCAAGGGAGAAGAAAAGAACCAAATTCCTCCCAAACGTGAGGGGCAAGCACAAACCAGGTGGATAAACAGACTTTCTTGTCAAAAAAATATTCTGCTCTTTGCCTTACTGTCAGAGAAAAAAATAGACAGAAGGAAGTGGACTGGCAAGAAAGAGAGAGAGAGAAAGAAAAAGACAAAGGACTGATAACATGTTTTTGTGCTTTCTTTTTTGTAACAAAGTATCTGTCCTGGGCCCAGCACCAAACTAAGTACTGAGAGAACAAAATTTGCCAAGAAATAGAAAGAGCTAGTAACTAAGGAAAAAAACCCAGTCATTATTGATCTATGCAAGTTTAGGCTTAGCCTTTTTGTTGTTGAGATTGACTCTTAAAAATGTTATGGACTTGTGAAATATTTCCCTATAGGCCAGATTCTTGTTTTTCATATAAACCAGATGTCTTTTTCCTAAACAAAGCAAATAAACTTTAATGTCTACAGATGTGCATTCATTCACTCCCCTTCCCAAGTCAAGTTCCAAATAAACATTCCTTTTCCCAAGAGTTAAAAAGTAAAGTGTTATTACTTAAATTCGCTATGGTGTATTTCCTAGATACATTTATGTTTTGCCATTCACATTTGGAGGTATTTATCAGACCTTTTGTTTGTGTATTATACGTGTCCATCTCATTACACCTCTTGGTCTGATCCACAGAAACTATAAATCATGTTCTGCTCTAGAAAGAGAGCAAGAGGTTTTGTACCACAGAGGAGACATGGCGCAGAAAAACAAATGTGTATAATCACTTGCGGGTATATAAATGAACAACTATAGCATTTTTTTAATATATCTAGCACATTTTGAAACTAGCTAGCTTGTGTCCTAGCAGCAAGGAGCTGCTGCAGCAACAGCACATCAAAGCAGGTTACAAATGATTTCAAGAAGACAGATTATTTCACTCTAATTCAATGGCTGTGTCTGAGTCTCTAGTCCTATGATTCTGTAAATCTTCTTGGTGAATTTATTGTCCTCTACCTTATTTTAGATCACATATGTTCAGGATTTAATGTGTGAATCTGCCTAAAATGAACCTGGGAAAATTACAATAAAAATGAAGTGGATTAGATTTTATTATTATAATTTTAATGGTTTGAGAATGAAAACAAATGTGGGCTGTGAGTTTGTGTCTCTTTTTACCATCATGAATAAGTAAAATTGCAACAGCATCAAAAGTAGGCTATTGTAGATTCTATCTTTTTAAAATTATTTTTAGATGTAAAGATAAACAACAATTGAACTCACATTTCAGGAAGATGTTATTAAGGCATTTATTAATCTGGATAGCAGGAAAATTCAATTTCCAATGGCCTTTCTCTTGTGTAGCTTTTATGGACACTGAAGTCCATAAAGAAGAAATTATAGAGCAATTTGGGAATTCATCAGCAATAGACGACCAGAACTGGATGATATTTACCAAAGAGATCAGAAGAAATGTAGTGAAACTGGCACTAACACAGTATAATCTTATAGATCAGAAGTACTCCTAGCTGTAGATAGGTCTTTCTAAGCTATCTCTTTTCTAGGAGAGACAGTCCATTGAAGATGGAGAAGCAGAACCTGGACATTTTAGTGTTGTATTTTCTAGTTTTCCTGTCTCTGTAGCTACTATGCGTTGAGTTGTAGCTTGCATTTGAAAAACCTGTGTTCCAGCCACTCTGTCAATCCATGTTCTTTAATGTTTTCTCTAAATTTGGAGCAAAATCCAAACCAGTTAATCTGTCATAATTAGAAATTGAAGTGAAAAAGACAACATGGTAGTTCTCTTCCTGGATCATGTATCTGTAATTCTATAAAATCTGATGATTGGATATGGAAGTGGAGGTCAGTGCATAGGATGTATTCACTCCTTTCTGCTCACTTTGAGCAGACTGGGTGTGTGTAGACCTATGAAAAATGTGTAACCACAGTCCCAACAGTATTTTGCAAAAAGTGGACAAATTTAAGGGTAAGTGCATGTCACAACAGCAGAAACACGTGGAAAGGCTATTCCACATTCCTGATTCATAGTTTGTGGAGGTCTGTCTGTGTTCCTGAATGTGCCTCAGGAAACACTGGAGTATCCCAAAGTGGAGTAGGCCTACCTTCTGTAGGTGCATTATATCTGCCCCATGAAAAAGGTTGGATACTCAGTATCACCAGGGAAAAGACTGAGTTTGGGATTTGCATTTTTATTGACCTTTTTCACTTTTCATATAATTTCAGTGGCAAAGAGTTGGTAATATTGAATGAATGATGTTCTTCAAGTTGTACTAAATTTTGAAAGCTTTCAATACACTCTCCTACAGTTTGTAAAGCAGTTCTACTCCTAATTAGCACCACTGTTGGCACAACTCATCGATGGAGAAGCTAGAGACAGAGAGCTGGTTCGTACAGGAGACTGCTGTAACAGAGCATTTACCTATCAGCTTAATTTTAACCACATAATTTTGACCATATATATAAGTCAACACATGAACAAGGAAAAGTTTCTTGGATCAGAGAAAGATTATTAGTAGAATGAAGAATCTGGAAAACTTAGAGATTTCAGAGGCTTCTCTCTCAAAAAAAAACTATATTTATACCCTGATAAGCCATATAAACCTGCAGAAAAAATTAAATATCATGTATATGATTTTTTTCTGTTAATTATTATTAGCAATTAGGATGGATGCAGACCTTAAAATCTCTGCTTTCTTGACTGTAATGGGATCTAGCTTATTTTCTTTTATATATATATATATATATATATATATATATGTATATATAGGTATTCACTGACGCGGTGCCTAGTCCCAAATCCTGGCCCTTCGGCCCTCCCGGCTNGGGGAACAAAGGACTTACAGTAACTTAAATTCAGGGAGGTCCTGGGGGCAGATACAATTCATAAACTAATCATAACAAAGTATAGGAGGAACATAGGGCGTGCTCACTTATAAAACTAACCAATAAGAGGTAACATAGGCGGGGACTCATACAAACTGGCAAATAGTACATCAAAGGAAAGGTGAAAGACACAGAAGGTTCTAGAACTTCGGGAGGAGTAAAGAACTTGCAAACAACCCACTGGGAGGAGTCCAGGGAGATTGACAAGGGGTATAGGAGGTGAACCGGGGATTGACAAGGAATATTCTGGATAATTGGGATGGAACATGGGGTGATGGACAAGGAAAATGGCAGGGATTTAGGGAGGATAACAATCAATTACGAACTCATTAAAATGGAGGAAATAAAACTGAACTGGAAGACCGCAACAATTCACATTCCAAAAAGCATCTGATTCGTACTGGCACAAGTCTACATGTGGAACTTGTAGAGTAAAAGGAATTGTTTTCTCCAGCCCCTTCCCATTTAGACCACACAGCATGGCACTGGTGCATTATATTTTGTGGTTGCTACTGATCTACTCAGACATTCCTGTGTCAGCCATTTCTGTGTAAACTAAGGGCAGAATTGAAGTTTCTGGTCATTTATTTCTAATTTGTTTATCCTGTCAAAAATAAGATTTAAAAATGTAAAATTTTTGTGTCCTGTTCAGCAAGTTCCTGTGCAAGGATGTGCAGCAGCAGGTATTTTCTGAATATTAGGATGCTAAAAACTTTCAAAAAAAGTTTGATATTGAGAAGTCTAATATTAAAGATAGTCTACAACCTCTAAGCTCATCTAAATCCTATATTGTCTAGGAAGAAAAATGTCTACAATTACAGCCACAATTTTAACCCTATTAAATCTAAACTGAAAATCTCATGCCAGGTAATTCTCATTCTTAACACTAAATTCTAGTTTAAATCTAATTCAGACTTTCCTGACTCATTCATCCTATCATAACCTCTAGAAAGTAAAGAAACAATAAACATCAGAGGATTAATATTGAAAGCCTATTAAGAGAGCTGGCTCACACTTAAAAAACAATTTAGTGTTTCATAACTGGGATTGGTTTAGCACTATTTGCTATTGGGAATGAACATTTTTTTCTACAAATCTAATTCCAACACACAAAATATGCATCTCTTTTTATCTCAAATGCAAATAAATTGCACAATTTAAGCTCTGAATTTAATGAAAAAGATGTTTAGAAGCCTTAATCATAATTTCATTCCAGAACTCCAAATAGAGCTTTACATGTGCAACTTTGTATAGAACTTGACTCAGAGGCTGATTCAGATTTGTTTCTGGTCATCAACTGTTTTTTCATGGGGGAGGACTGTTTGTTTGTTGGTTGGTTTATTTGTTTGTTTTGCTGCAGTGAAACTCACTGTTTTGCTGAGTGTGAAACTCAACCAATATTTGACATTTGGCTTGGGGTCAAGTCACTTGAAACTGAAACGTCCTCTGGCTCCATTCAAATTAGTCTTTCACGTTATGAGCTTGCCCTTTCTCCAGAAGGAAAAGTTTTGGAAACAAAAGATAGCTAAGGTTAGAAATGTCTAGCTAGATACAGAGATTAGTAACCAGTTCACCACTTTTGTAAAACATTTTTGCTACTGTAACCCCATGACCTCACACATGAGATTCATTCCCTAGGGCTTTTTAGTACAGTCTGTATCAGTAAGGTTAAAGATTTTTTCAGGCACCAAAGTGAGCCCTAGATATGCGGTAGGAAAGCAACCAGGTAATAACTTTTTCTGGTAATTCTGTCCAGAGCTTTGTCTAAAAACAAATTCCTGGAGATAAAATAATGGGGTTTTTTTCTGAAGTTTTTGTTGATTTTATTTTATGGCTCTATTTTTATTCTTCACTGATTCTATTTAATTTCAACCTAACTGCAGAACAATGCATGGGGATTTCTCATTTCTACCTGCAAACATTGGCCATTAGGACTTTAGTGAGAATTTCACTCATTCTTTATCATTTCCTTCCTACATGCTATGTACTATAGCATTGGGTTCAAGACAAAGGAAAATTAGTCCTTGTATGATTTATGCTTGTACAGGGACAGATTGTCCTCTGGTGTAGCTCTACGGTTACTGACAGAGAGTTGCCAATTTAGCCTGCTGAGGATGTGACTTCCTGCAGTCAGCATGGAGGTAACTGTAAGCAAGATGACTTTCAAGAAGAATTGTAAGCATTCATCATTTAAGAATGTCTTTGTGAGATTAAAACAGGAAGAATGTATCATTTTGATGTTTATGTTTTCTTCAGTCTCTAATATCTGTACTTCTCAAGATTGTCTCTCTGCATATAAACACATATCCATGCGTGCATATCCAAATACACTTATAAACAAATATCATGTCTGCAGTGATCGAAAAATACTGACATGAGTGACAACCCCAGAGGGAAAATAACAAAGAGACTGAAGAAGTCTGTATCCTGAATCACTATATAATCTCATTATAGCAAAACAGAAAACACTGAAGGAGAATTCTCTCCAGAGAATAACAGCAGAGTAGGCAATGGGCAGGTTATACAATAAGTTTTTCACTTCTTTAATGTGCTACACTGTCTTAGCATCTATCTATACACTGTTTTTCTTGTGTGTTTCCTCAAGCAAGTGATTATTTAAAGAATCTATTTAAAAATAACAACAACTGTTGCAGATGATTATGGAACAATAACAAAAAGCAACTCATAATTTTATGTTTCCTTCTACATATGTAAGAAAAACAAGATGACCTTAGAAACCTGTCTTTTTCCTAATTGTGATTTTAGTTTTTCTTTTTTTTTATGCATGTGAAATACACCGTAGGTGGAGAGAAGCCAAAGCAATTAATTGGAGAACTGTCTGATGGCAAAGGAAAGATCAATCAATAAGGAAAGAAAGGTAAAAAATAAAAAGAGTTTGATGAAGAGAGGAAAATTCTTCATCCTTTTCTTTTTATTCTCCATATGAAACAGAAAAAGGAATAATTTTTCTTTAAAGTTTAACGGAATCACTTAGTGACCAAAGGGTATAATGACAGAAAGTCTCAAAGTAAATTACATTCATTATAAAGTGTTAAACAGTCACTCTCTTGCCTGGTAAGAAAAAAAACCACAAAAAAAACCCTGTAATTTATCGAGGTATATATGCAAAATCCCAAGCTCAGATTAAAACACAGGACCATGTGAAAAAGCGTTTAATCATTTTAAGCAAGTTTAGTAGGCATATGTCCCTTTCACAAAAGGCACACAATAGCTGGCATCCCTCAGTGATTCCTGTTCTGCTAAGAATGAGAACAGATTGAATGCAGATGAAGATCAAACCAGCCTCACATCTCTAGAAGTGGCGGGTGAAGGTTAGAAAATGTAGACAGAGCAGTGCAAGAGAGCAACAAAGCTGTTGTACGTGCTACCAGGCAAAGGCTTTATAAGCTCGGTGTGAGACTTATTGGTATTTACTTCACAAGCAGAGTTGTGAATTGCAAAACAAAGCATGCCCCAGAGATGCTCTAGAGGAAAACTTTCAAACTTGAGTATGCCTGGAAAAGAAAAAGAAGACTGATTCAATAGGGAAAGCACTAAGTTTGATCTATCCAATCACAGTTCTGTGCTCAGTCACAAGCTTTCTGCTTCATCAGGTCAAACATAAGGGTTAGATTCTTGAGACAGACATGTTTAGGTATGAAAATATGGCGTCTGCATATAAAACTTGCAGTATCTAAATTTCTCTGACTGGATGTGCATAATGCTGCCTAAATCCTTAGAATAAGTTCTGCATGTCTTTGTAGCAGCAAACTTCCAAAACTTTTGCCTAGTTGGCCTTCATATATATAAACACTAACAATTATCACAGCCACACTTGTCTTCTTCCTCCTCTACCTCCACCCAGTCCAAAACACCACCACAGGACATATCACCTTCATTGTCTCCCTGGAGGTCAGAAGTCCAATTTCATGCTTCCTCCCTTCATGAAGGGATGTTCTTCTGACTCTCAGCTGAGTGCCTTAGCTAACAGCCTTCTCGTTACACCAGTGACAAGCCAACATTTATTATGCAGATGATTCTAGAAGTTAAAATACTTATTTTAAAAAGGAGATGGAGGGAAGATATGCAATTTTGGATGAGAGACAGATAGGCTTGGGGTTAGTCTTTCCCTTTGCCTGCTGACTCTTTTCCACACACACGTCCTTAGAACCAGATAGAATATATTGCATTCATACATGCAGCCTAATCACCTCTGGAAGTATCACTTAGACCCCATCATGCTTGCAATTCAGTTTTATCACGTTTTCAATCTGAGGGCCTTCAAACTTTATGTGTCCTATATATTTTTCCTCTGCTGTACCGAGTAAAAATGTTGATTTACAATCAAATAAAAAAAAAAATAGGGATTTTTCCATCAATTTTTGTGACTTTTTTTTGTTTAATGTTTTGCTTTTTTTTTTTCTTTTTTCTTTCTAGTAGGTCTACTGCAGAGATCCATGGGAAAATACCTATTATTATTTATTATATGAATTACTGGATTAACATCCTTTTTTGTGTTACTTACTTCCTGAAATTTCTATGTATCCATCACCAAGAGTTTTTGTGATCTCAATTGACAGTGATTGTCTTGGTGAATTTCTGGAATCTTCAAAGCAAGGAACAACTTGAAATGACTGTGATAAAAAAACTACTTCAAGCCATTTTTTACACACGATTTTCCTGGTAATGGCATGGGCAGTGACTTTCTGTAACAACTGTATATGAACGAAGGTTCAAATTTAGGGCTGTCCAGTCATGGAACTATAATCCAAACTAATTCGTGTGCACATGTTCTAACTCCAACACCACAAGTTTTGCATGTTAAATTGTTACTGTCTACAGCTGAAAGCTGAGGAGCAGGTACTGATTTCTTTTCTCTGGTGACCAGGACAAGACCCAAGGGAATGGCTTGAAGCTAAGTCAGGGCAGGTTTAAGTTGGAAATCAGGAAAAAATTCTTCACCCAGACAGTTGCTGGGCACTGGAGAGGCTCCCCAGGGTATTGGTCAAAGCACCAAGCCTGACAGAATTCATGAAGTGTTTGGACAATGCTCTCAGGCACATGGGGTGACTCTTCAGGCTGTGCTGTGCAGGGTCAGGAATTGGGCTTCGATGATCCTGGTGGGTCCATTTCCAGGTCAGGATATTCTATGGTTCTATGATACAGTGGCATACTGGAAGTCTTTTCTTAGAGCAAATACCTGAGCTCTGTGTATACACATATTTATAACCTTGTGTTTCAAAATATGGCAATATTATACATTAAAACTACACCTACCTCTGCATGGCTTTTGATTTTTCACAATATGAAGAAGTTTTGATGTTGTATTGTTGTGTTTCTGTTTTATTTTTCTGCCTTTTTTCCAATCTCAGGATTTTGTTCAGTGTGTCAATCCGTCAGTTCACACATAAAGATGTATTTTGTGAACCTGCAAACTTGCAAACTAAATCCCTGAAGTTTTTTAAACAATTACAGGCACTGTATATTTTTTCTGTTTTCTATTAGATCTGTTTTGGTTTTTATTTGACACATTTCATTTCAGTATTAGGACCCATAATGTTCCAACATGCATTCCAGATTTTATTCAGCAGTAATTCTATGCATCAGTTTCCATATCACAAAAGCTTCAGGCATCCAAAGAAATGCAGTAATTTTCCAAAGACAGTATGTTTCACTAAAGGTTTTTGTATAATGTGGAACTCTTTGAAATCTAGAGCACAGGATTTTCTATTCCCAAAAAGGGTTTCCAAATTTGTTTGCTAGAAAAAGTTCCACTTTTGGTAAGATACCTACATCCAGTTTCAGTCTAAGACTGAGTCTTCATTTTTAAGACATTTCAGAATTTTCATGTGCTGAGAAAAGATTCAGTGATAGCTCTCAGAATACTCTGGAATAACAGGATGGTCTAGCAAGGGAATATAACCATGTAAGCAACTAACCAGGCTGATTGCAGATATGTAGTTGCTCTTTGTTTTGTGAAGATTAAAATAATTATGAGATATGTTTATCTCAGTTAAAGAATTTAATTCTGACTGTTTACAAAAATGTCTGTTGCAACTGCTTACATAGCTGTCACCTCCCATTCAGTATCTGGATGTACTTTCCATTCAGTGATTCAAAAATTTTGACTTGTTGCATTTGGTCTGTGTCACAAAGAGAAAGAGTGGTGCTTCTCAGCTGGGAGAAACCTTCCCAGAAAAAAATACACCAAGAACTATTTGTTCTGGTATAGTTACCTGGGAGGGAACACCATCATGATCATGCTATTACTGGAATCCAAATTCTCAAATGAAGACTTTGCACAGAAAGGCAGAAACTGTTCTGTGAAGGAAAGACAGAGCACAACCAGCAGCAAGCTGGGCCTGCTGTGGTGCTTTTATGGCAGCACCCAACATGAGATGGTTAGGACCCAGCTAGAAGTGTGGGATGAGGCCATCAGTGCATGGTAACAGCATTATTCCAACTTGTGAAGAACTGCACAAATAAAAAGTTTTACAATAACTATTTCATGTGAAGGTTCATCTTACAAAACTTACTTAAAATTGAGACAAACTGGACAAAGAAACCTGCCAGCCTTTTCAGTTCTAAGTGATACTCAATAACATGAAGTTGTTTATTTCTTTGGGTAAATCTCTACTTCTCTTGTGCTGTCTCATGGGAAAATGGTTGATTTTCTCAGTCTTTGACCCACTCTCGGATTTTTAATTTTTTTTTTGCTTTGCTGTGCTCAAATAATTAAACTTGGAGTCATATTACCTAGAGCTACTTGGGATTCTGGGAAGCAATTAATGAAAAATTGATCAGTCTTGGGAGTGTCTTCAGTGAGCTTGGTCTCCAAAACAATTGGTCTCTCGTTCAAAGCTTTTGGGTCCAAGATAATATGAATTTTCCTATGCCAAATTAAGAGATATTTTCACAAGGTTGGCAGTTCCAAAAATTTGATCCACTTGAGCAAAAGGGAATTTACAAAAATTTACTATTTACCCACAAAGGGATATTGTTCAGTAATAGCATTTGCAGTAAATAATGAAGGACTACTCCTTTATTTTCACTAATTTTCTTTCTTTTATTATTATTTTTTCTTTCAATATTTGAGACATATGAATATAGGAACAGAACATTAAATAATAACATCAGAGTGTTATTCCTTCATCTCTTATCCAAATTATCACATTGGAAATTCTTAAGGGGTTCCACCTCTTAAGAACATGTTTCATTGAAAATGTCACAATTGCGATATGCTGACCAATTTTAAAAGCCATTGGCCTTTTCTTGCACACAAATTCTACCAACGGAGGCCAAGAGGTATGAAGAATATTAGAAAGCAGAAAAAAAAGGCAAAAAAAGTAGCTGCTGTCACACAATCAGAATGCATTGTAATTCGTGGAATCTGAAAGTACAGTTTTAACAGCATCATAGAAAGAAAATAAATTATAATTATTTGGGGCAATCTGTGGAAATGTAAAAAAAGTTAAAGAAAATTGGAATATATGAATAATGTCCTAGAAACATTGTACAAAAACCAGAGGAATGAACTATCTCTAACACTCATCTAATCAAAACATCTACTGTATTTCTGAACAGAAATAGCAAGATCCTTAGTTGAAAATAATTAATTGGGAAAAATCTCTGTATAATTCCCTATTTTGGAGCAATTATGTCTAGCAGATCACACAGGAAAAGAGGTGTAAACTTGCATTGGTAGGGGATATTTCAGAGTTTTCTTTTTGTTAATGAAGCTAAAGCCATCACACATATTCTAAAGGTTTTCATGATCTAAGAGGAAAAAAATCCTTGTGATGAGAAGCTATCAAAATTAGATTTATTTCTTCTCTTTTAGTGATTAATTAACAAAAGAGTATCAGAATACAGGTTCCATTAACAGAAGTGTGTTGTTCTTTTTTTAACAGAAACAAGCCATTAAGACCTTAGAATATTTAGTCTTCTTGGAAGCTGTAATGGTATACAGTTACAGCAAGTTGAGGAGCTGTAAAGTTCACAAGCTAAGATGAAAGTAAAATGTGTTTTTTGGGCTCTAAAAATAGTGTCCTAATGACCAACCTGTTTTTTAAAATACTGACATTTATTTTTTTGATCTCAAAGGTTTTAAAAGACACAACAAAACACAACATTCTTGAAAACAATTTTCATAATGCTGCCTCCTGTAAAAAGCACAAGAAACAAATCACTTTGTAGGCATACATTTATGACCATCAGTTAATGGACAAGCATTGCTCTAAGGTTTCAGGTGTTTTAAAGGAACTAATATTTGCTGCATGTGTTGGTAAATGCTTTGCAATGTTTTTTGTGATTATTCTGCATCTATTGTACCTGATGGCACCACTGTACCTTGTACTCCTAAGCAGCTGTCATGATAAGATCAGTTCAAACACTTCCCAGCTGCTTTGTACTCTGCCTGCCCGAACAGGGAGCACAGCAGGGTTGAAATGAATGTCTGCATTAGTCCTGTGACTACACCACAAAGCAGGGATCTCTATTATTTTTGTCATAGGCAAAGGTAAAAAGTATGGATTTTAGGTGCTATGTGGATATTAAAAAAACTTAAAACAACTTAAACACAGGGAAGTGTTTATTCTAAAATGCTGCTTTCAATATAAATTTGTTGGCCATTTGGATTACATTGGTTGTTGGGGTTTCCTTTCCTAAAGAAAAACCTAGTTTTGGCAAGTATTTAAAAGCACAGACAAAAGAAGTTGTCTCAAAAACCCAAATTTTCCGGCTTATTTTTGAAGCTGCTAAACAGTAAATACACAGATTTCTTAATGTTTTATTTCAAAAAGGTGAAATTTACCCTGTAGATTGTTTAATGAACAAAAAAAATAGATTAAATATATGTGTTTTGAAGAAAAAAAAATCTGTATACATGCTGTCTGTCAAATTATTGTAATTGCAACTTGTTTTCCTCGCTGCAAATTACCTATTACAGAATATAAATAATGCCCGCACAGAGTTATTCAGACCATGGCACCAATCTCCATGCTGAATGCCAAATCAAGAGCAAATCATTTGATTAATGTTAGTGTAAAAACGATGCAACGTGAAATTCAACTCACAGTCCCACTGTTTACATTTCACACATTCATGAGGGTAACAAAACCTTCTCTTTTCTTACTATATCTGCCAAGTCAATATCTTAGTGTGCTAAAAAGAAGAAAAAGAATAACTCCAGCTTTTTGCAATTTATTTTTATACCACAGGTTTAAAATCAGGTTTTCTGAACAATAACAATTACAAAATGTTGAGAATCTCAACACTCCAGTGCTTTTCATGAACTTAAATTTTGTTTACATCATTCCCTCTTTTTTTTTTTTTGTTTTGTGAGATAGTTTAAAGTAAATGTGAAATCAAACAATGAGCGCTACATAACTTCAGGAAACACTAGATGATTATAGCAATATATTTCCTTCCTGCATTATTACAGGTAAAACTTTATTTTGTGAGTCAATAACTGCCCTCAAGTCATGATAATTTCCAATATACACCTAATTGCAATGTAAGGATCAAATGGAAAGCAAAATTCAGCCCACAGTGTATATATTTATATTATTTTCACTTAAGAAGACAATATTCCCTTTCTTCAAGTTTCTATTTAATGAACTTTAAAGAGTGGAAAGAAATGCATATTCTTTTTGAAAATTATAATTAATTTTCAAACACATGAACCTTGATATCACAAAAAAGCCAGGAAATAGGTTGGAAAATTTTCAAGATATGACAGGAATTTAAAATCCCTGATTCTGCTGAAAGTAAATATTATGTTAGGTTCTCTGGAGGGCACTGGCCATAACTGCATTCCCATGTCTCGACTTTTTTTTAGGTAGAAGAGAGTTTTTAAAGCGGCTTACATGAGGACCAAACAGGTTACGACAAAGATATAACTTAACTATGTTAAATTTTATTTTAAAACGAGCAAACAAACAAGGACAAAAACCAAAAACAAAACAATAAAAAACAATAACAATTTTTTTTAAAAAAAGAAACCTTGGCCACAAGTTTGAGATTTTCCACTAAAGGTTTTGAGGGCACTGTACCAATATATTCAGTGTTGGCTAACCAGTATAGGAAAAACATTGATGAACTGGAGGGAGCTCAGGGGATGCCATGGAGACTGTGAGGGCTGGAGTACCTTTTGAGTGGGGAGAGGGTGGGGGAGCTGGGCTTTGTCAGCCAGGAGCAAGATGGCTTCAGACAACAAAACAACAGCCTCCAGTAACCTATTGTGAGTAACCAAGATGTCAGATCTTTGTAAAAGACAACGGATAGAACATGAGTGGTTCCGAGTAGCTATGCAGAGAAGATTGCTCTCCATGAGAAGTGCCAAGACATGGCATAGATTGCCAAAGGAGGTAGTGCAGCATCTCCATAGTTCAAAATTTTCAGGATACAACTTAATTACAGCTGGTCCAAGCCCATAGCAGACCCTGCTGTGTGCAGGAGCTTAGACCAGAGACTTCCTGGGAATCTTTCCAGCCTCAGCTAGACAGTGAGTTTATTGAGGAAACAGGTATCTTTTCTTTTTTGAGAAGTGCAGGAAAAATAGTATAAATTAAATCAGTCGGGGGCAATTCTTGCAACGAAATACAAATAAATTATATAGGTATTTCCTGCCTTTCTTTATCAAGTCCACAACCTCTGAAAGACTTTTGTCTTAATAGATTTCAAAGCAAGTGTGTTTCCATCTTCAATAAGAGAGAAGAGACGGCTCCTTTCAAAGGAATATGCAATAGCCCAAGACATGACCCTTCCTCTATTCACATTAATAGCTCTCTGGAGTTATTCCCTTGCACAAGCATTTCCTGATCTCATTAAACATTACATCTTTGGAACTAATTGAACAAAAAGACTTATGGCCTTGTTCAAAATTGAATTTTTTTTTTTCTCACAAAATGGTAAGGTGTCAGTATCAAGAGTAATCTGATGCCAGTTGATTGATCTTTTCTGCAAAAGAAAGAATTATGTGGGAATCTAAAGAAAAAAACCTCTCTCTCCTATTCTTATTCAATAAAGCTTGAAATGGAGCCTGAGGAAGAGCAGACAAATTTATGCTGCTGCTATCTGAAAGCAATGACTCCTATAAAGCATACAATGAATAACAGGTGTTATTTGGAAGAGGGAACAGGAGGTGAAGTTTGATACAAGAATGCTAATTACTCTCAACAGTGTTCAAATATAAGCATTTTTAGTCTCCCTCTTTATCATGAACAGAAAGGATTTGATAAATGTCTTAAACACGTTACTCAGATAGGTCATCTATTTAGACTCCAAACTCTTCGCACTTTTTTTTTTCATTCATCTTTCCATTTAGTTCAGAAAACACCTAATCATATCATAGAATATGATCATTGGGTTGAATTCCTGATTCCACTTAGGATAACCTAAATGTTAAGTTATGTATCTAAGAGCAGTGTCCAAATTCTTCTCAAACACTGACAGGAAGGGACAGGGCCATGGACCAAATTCCCTGGGGATTTTTTTCCTATGCTAGACCACCTTCCCAGTGAAGATATTTTCCAAATATCCAATCTGGACTTCCCTGACACAGATTGAAGACATCCCTCGCTTCCTATCATGGGACAGCAGAGAAATACATCCCTCTTTGCTTACCCTCATTAGCAAGATGTAGGCAGCAAAGAGGTGACCCCTCAGTTCCCTCTAAGCTGATCAAACCTGTATCCTCAGCCTCTACTCTTAAATTACACCTTCTAGTCCTTTCTCCATCTTCCTTGACCTCTTTTGGACACAAACTAATATGATTTCCTTATATCATGGAGCCCAAAACAGCACATATACTAGAGGTGAGGCTGCACCAGTGCTGAGTGTAGTGGGGCAATGATTCCTTTCCACCAGGGAGCTGTTTGTGCCTGATGCATCCCAGGATACTGACAGCTCATTTGGCTGCCAGGGCACATTGTTGACTGATTGTTGACTCATCAACCACTTGTCTCCTAGTCTAAATGTACAGGGTTATACTTTCCCAGGTGCAGAATCTGATATTTGTCCTTAATTCATGCCACTGAAGGTGTATATATGCTCACATATAATCTCAAACACCTGTGTAAACACTCTGTGGTGCCGTGTACCAATGGACTTTTTATTTGTTCCATCCAAAGCTTCTTTTTAGAAAACAGATCTCACCCAGCATCCTTTCCAACAGCTCACCCCACTGATTTTGTTTTTTCCCCGTTTTACAGATCTAGCTTTTGCTAGTAGCTGAAAGACAAAAAAAAATGCTATAGTAAGAAAGGAATAAGGTTAGGAAATTATGCCAAAAATATTGCATTTTTTATACAAAAGAATGATACCTGAGGATTACCATATTATGTTATACCATTCTACAAACAGTAGGAATGTGAGAAAAGCAATAGAGCTTCTGCAGGGAAGAATCTTGGACTATTTTATTCAAAGAAGGCAAAAAAAATGCAGGAGGATATGATGTACCTATGAAAAACTACAGGCAAGCTAGCAAAAATGGTACAAATATTTCTAATTACTCTTTCAGATGATGAAAAAGAGAAACATCGCACTTAGTACAGCCCTCTGGGTTTTGCTCTCTGTCTTGATCTACCCTGTAATTAACAGGAAGAATAGTTTCTGCCATCCAGAAATCTTTGTAGCAACAACAAAAAATAAAATCTTAATGTTTATAAATTATTTAAAAATCACAATTTCTACCAGATACTGGTAAGTGACAAGAATCAGGAAAAAATTAAATTTTCCAAATATGATAACACCAGACACCATTCTAGATAAGATCTGTGGGTTTATGTTGTCCATTAGATTCCTATGCCACTAAGCAATTTCAGAAAATCCCTGTTACAAACAATTAGAGGCTAATCACCTCCAGGAAGAGTTTAGTTTCTAACTCCTGTTCCTTTTTAACTGCTGAAGAATTATGACTCTCCTCCTTTCAAAAGCATTAGTTCCTGATAGAATTCTTCTTCTAATTCACATACATTCCCCACCTTTGATTTCTATCTATCTCTTGCCCTGTCTGTATCCTGTGCTAATGAGCTCCACAGACATGTCTTAGTTTTTTGAAAACACTTTGTTCCATTTGGATTTTTTTTCTATTTTATTGTTTGCCTCCTCATTTCTGATCTGTAGTATAGGGCACCTTCCATTTCTTTGACAATATATTGCTGCACATATCTGCCTTGCTTATTTGTGCTCAATCAACTAGCCTCAGAAAGATAGCTATAACAAGTCTTTAGATTTCAAATTTCCATCCTTATATTTCAACAGCTTTCCTACTTTTGTACAATTTTACGTTCTTCATAAACAATGGGAAAGGCACTTTTTATAGGATCAAATATGTTTGATTAGAACAATATCCCAGTTTTTAACAAAAAATAACTACAGTATTATTCTAAAACACGTTTTCATTATTGCTTTATATGTATGGGTATGTATATATATAAATTATATAAATTATTTTAAAATATAAAAATACATATAAAATATATAAATTTATTGCACAGTTTCATTCCTTGGATGATTATCTCACATTTTCAAATGCAGCTACACCAGAAACTTATCAGTACCTATTCAGGTTCTAGCACAGTGGGCTTATATACTACTTAAGGTTCCCAAAAACTTTGAAAATAATAATTACCTGTTGCTGTGATTGGTCCCAGATCTTCACACTGTTGCATTAAAAATCTTAGAGTGTAATAAGATATTATAATCTATCACAACTTTTCTGTATTGTAACAGAAGGCATGAAGAATTCTATTGATAAAAAAGTGTGTCATGTTCTTGTACAATCTTTAAGATACAGTAATGAAAAAAAAACCAAGCAAGGGAACTATATGAGAAAATGTGGTTGATATTGATATTGCTTATTTCTGCACATTGAGTTGTCAAAAATGTTCAAGAACTGTTCCTCTTTGAAAAAAATATGACCTCCTGTAATACTGCTACAGTCAGATAGACCTTTAGTGAACTTCTAAGCAAATAATCATCATGTGAGTTGAAAGTGCCTAAGGTCAGTTTGAACTGAAGCATCAAATTTCTGTAGAATTTCAATTGTGGTTAGAGGAATAAATTCAGAATAGAAATACTGTAACTGACACCTCTCAGCTAGTTCTTCTCTTTTTCTCCTTCCTGTCTCGTGCCCTTCTATCCTTCTCTTTATTCTTTTCCTTATTTTGAATATACATATTTAGAAATGTTTCATATTGTCAGGTTTCCAGGCAAAGAAGAAACTCGAGGGGGAAAATTTATTCATCAATTAATTGCATTAGGAATACTATATAGCACCTGTTCTTAAATTCAAAGGCAAGAAAGTCATTATCTATGAAGACAAAAAGTAAAAATATGCTGAGCATGCCTCTCCATGTTAATTATCTTGGTTACATCTACAACCTTGCACATTTGTAGGCTCACCTTGTCATTCTGTAGAATATGAATCCCTGATATTGAACAGCAGGTGCAGGAGAAAAGTATAAAAAAATGTTAAATCAAAGATAGGATTGAGGGTCTTGTAGTGACAGCACTAGGAAAACAGGAGATCTAAAGTCAGATCTTGATTTTGCTGTGTGTGCACTAAAGAGCAAGTCTCATTTCCTTCTGCTAATCTTCCTCCTTACCTAGAAAACAATGATGATATTTTACTTTATTCAAACTGTTTTTTTTAGTCAGTTTGTCATTTAGTAAGTGAACTTCTGGGGGGCAGAGATATGAGTTAGGGGAGGCTTATGTGGAGCTGAGCACAAATGGACTTGTCAGATGAGAATTCTCAGCTCTAGCAGAATACTGAAAAGCAATAACAGGCAAAGCAGAATAAAGATGTTCTTACTTCCAGTATCAAGTACAGACAGGTATAATATCACTGAATTTAAATGGGCAATATGAAGGGAGAATAGCAATCAACACAACAGTAACCACTTATCTTTCAGAGAGCTTTAAAACAGAGAAAGTGATAGAAAGATCTTACAGCAATTACATATTTCTGATTTTATCTCCTAAGCCTCAATGTCAGTGGTTAATGAATGGTGTTTTGATTGTAGTTATGTGATGTACTTCATATTTCCAAGTTTCTGGTTTTCCCTTTCCTATATGTATCAGTGTATGTATATATATGCATACGTACATATCAATTGATATAATATATACATGGTGAATCTACATTCATATTTAACACTGAAGTATGTTTCTGTCTAGAACAAGAGGCATTTCCTTTTAATTTCTTAATGAGAACACGTTAGATGTGGTGGGATTAAAGTGGTTGATCTGAATAGTCTGCCTGCAGTTGCTGAATGTGTTGAAAGGTCAGCAAATTCATAACTGCATTTGAGCTTTACTTTTGTGGTCTGTTAAATAATTTGAGTGGGATAACGCTTTAGACTGACTCATTATAAAAGAAAGACAAGTTGCATTGAAGTAGCCTGAAAAATGCCAAATGCTGGTTTCTTTTACAGCTGATAAAAGACAGAAACAAATTATCCAGATTTTCTAGAAAAGGAGGAAATCTGACAACATAGTATTGCTGCATGACAAATTGTTATTCAGTAGGTAGCTTGATCAGATGCTTCATAGGCAGCATAAGTTTAATAAAGTTTAAGTTTTATATGGCTACAGCTGCCTTTAAATTTTTAATGTACCTACAAGGTAATTTCAATATAAAAATAAATAGGTCTTATAGGTCTTATAAAAGTTATCTGTTAAAATTTTAATTCTGTGTTAAACTTACTGACACAGAAATATGAAACTTTCATATGAAAACTGCTTTTAAACCTTGATTTTTCTGTAATTCAATATTTGGTGGTAAAGGAATGACCCTATAATAAAATTAATGCTGATTTGGCAGCAATTTTCTGATTGCCCACTTACTTGGCTTCTTTTTCTACTTCTTTTTTTGGTTTTAGGAAGCTCAGGAGTATATCTGAGGTAGATCCAGAACTGAACACAGAGAAATCCCAACTATTTTTAATCCGAAGTCAGCTCTAATGTTGGGACTGAGTTTGCATTGTGAATTTTTATTAATTTTGGTTAGTCCCTTCAATGGATGCCTTCATACTGTGAACAGTGGCCTACATACTTACCGTGGTACATGAGAATTCCCTTTCATATCAAGTTCAGCCTCTTCAGATCTGTGTGAATGAACACATGAATAGCACCTACAGGAGAAAAAAATACAAATCATAAGCCTTGAAAAGTTAATTAAAGTTAATTAATTTTCCCATCTGTTTTGTGTAAAGAAAAAAATATTGCTATAGTACTCATACTGCTAAAGCCTCTATTGGGGTTTAAGCAGGGTTCACAGTTTCTGTGCTGTACCTTTTTATCCTTAACAAGATATCCTGAGCATCTGAGTTGCTGACAGAAAATGAACTGCATGACCCCAAAGGTCACCTGCCAATTGCCGTGTTGTTTTTTAAAAAATCTTTCTCAATTTGGTCTCCATTTTTTCAAGCAGATCTTGGGAAATCTCAGTACAGACCTGTTTTACGTACAATCCCCAGTACTGGGTTGGGAATAACACCCTATGCTCTGCACAGGCAGGCCTGTAAAACATGCCTTGAGCAAGTAAATCATCCAGGTCAAACCAAAACAAAATATTCCATTTTTCCAAATACATTTTTGCTTTAAAGGAAAAATGAAGGACAAAATTAATCAATCTCTTTGATACTTTGCAACTTCTTTGACTTATTAAAGTTTTTGGTGGTTTCTTCCCCCTAATTTAATCAGTACTGCAAATACACGTTGTTGACAAATCATTGATTTTCATGAGAGTTTTTTTATTTCCAAATCTCTTCTGTTTAGTTTACCAAAATGCTAAATTTTTCCTTAGCCAACTTGAAATTCTCCTTCTACTCCTCTATCCACTTGCCTTAGTGTGTCTTTATACTAAAACTTTATTAAATATACTCTGTGATTAATATTTTAATGGAAATATAAATATATCTACCCACAGTACTTTGATTTGAATACTGTTCTCAAAAGCATCCATTTTACTGTTTAAAAACTGTAAGTTAGACTCTCAGATGAAGTAGATTTTGAACCCTGATAAAACAAAAGTTACAGTACCCACGCCAGATCAGGTGGTATTCTGGACTATCCCATTGCAGTCCCAGGTCCCAACCCCCAGTAACACTTTCTCCTTTGCCCTCTTTCTCCTGAATTATGGGATTTCAGCTCCTAGAGAGCCTGGAAGTACCTGGAAAGAAGATTAGCCAACTTTGAGTAAGAGAGAGACATATATAGGTTGCAGAGAAGAACTGCAAAAAACCCTGTGTAACAAACTTAGAGTATCAACACACTTGGTGGTGCAGAAGTTTTAGTAAACTGAAGAAACAGTCTTATCCCCTCTTGCAAACTGGGTAGCACCTGGCACAGAAGTTTCACAAGTGGACAAATACTTCATGTGGCTCTATTCAGGCGTTACCCAGAGATCTCCAGGATTGCAGAATTTGGCACAGTCAATGATATTTTCAAATAGTGGGCTTTGGCAAGGTTACAATTTGAGATCCTGCTATTACACAAATAAGTTGACCTTGTGCTCTAGAAAGCATTTTCTTTTTCCAAAAATGTTGATCATTTTCTCCTGTCTCACACAAAGAGTATTGAGTTGAAAAAGGATGATAGAAAGCCTAAAGAGAGTATGACAGTTTAAGAGAAGTTGGAAGGAAGTAATAGGATAATTTAATAGTTGTTTTCTTCAAAGGGCTTTGTAGAAAATATCTGTTATTTTATTTATATTTTAAACACTGGATGAACTTATTTTTCTGTCTTGAAAATCTGTGTCTGAGAATTGCCAAGGTTAAAATGTTTCGAGGACAAAAAGAATGCAGTTTGCAAAAAACCCCAAAACCCCAGTAGGTATCAGGGATACTCAGTCTGGAATATAAAACAAAGGTCCAAAAATTATAATCTATTAAGCAGTTAAATCTGTCAATCCTAAAATAACCAGAGGAAAGCTTCTATAAATTTTTTGATGTAAAATTCACAGAATAGCTCTGTGAACTTCTTCAATATTGCCTAACAGAAAAAAAAGAATAAAAACAAACAAAACAAGAAAACGGCATATTCACAAAAATTTTGGCATATAATCCATCTTAACACACAGTGATCACATGAGTAAGCTATAAAAAATCTATATGAGAATTAGATATGGTATGTTTTCCCCTTCATCTAAAATCACTGTAGACAGAAGATATTTGGCCATTTTGCAGTGGGTAACCTTCAGGGTGGTGGGAGGATAGAGAATTGCAGAGAGGTGAGGAGGAAAGAAGGAGGACAACACTGTGCTCTGATCCAAGAATCTTCTGCAACATGGGAGATACATGTGGCCTTCTTCAGAACAGAGGACTCAGACAAGAGGTATCCACATCCTAACTTCATTGTTTAAGTACTCAAATGCCTAAAATTGTAAGGCCAACTTGTCTTTTCCTAATGAACTCCAGTTTCTACACTAAGACTCCAAGTCTGGAAATACTGTAAAAGGATGGTGGTAGGGTTTTAGCAGGGGGGCGAGCGTGTTTGTTTTTTCAATTTGGTTTTTCAAAATAGAGCAAAGCCATTTCTCTGCCAAGAAAGTGAATAAAGAAACTCCAGAAAGCCCCAAGCACCCACTGGAAAAAAGGAAGCCATAAGTCAGGAAAAAAAATTAAGCTTAACAGCTTAAGGTAATTACAATGGATAGAAATCATAGATATAGACAAGTTGTCTCAGCTACAGACACACTTAATGCAATACTGCTCCACTTAGGCACAACTGATTTGTGCTGGGTTGAAAATGAAGCTTTTTTTCCCAGTTGTAGCACAGTTGCAGAGAGGAGGGAACAGCAGAGAGATGCAAGAAGCAGGAGTGGGCTGAGGAGTGTAAGGGTACAGAGCCAGAGCTGAGTGTGAGGCAGCAATTGTTCAACAAAACCCAAGTGTCTTGCTTAAGTTTCACTCCAGCAATCAGTTTAGGGCACTGTCTGGAAATGGAGGGGGAAGTGGATAGAGTGGGAGGGAGGAAAAAAGGAGCAATGGAAGGAAAAAAAGAAAGTCTTCATCTGTCTTTTCTGGGACCTTAGTGGAGTCCTTTCTGCAGCGAACACTGCAGGAACACAACATTTACATACCAGATCAAGGATCACTCCAACATCCTGTGTTAGAAAAGAACCAATTCTAAATGCTCTGTAGAAAGGCAATAGCAGATTAGATTATATCCCCAAAGGTCTCATTTACTCTCCACACATATCTGTGGCAAAGCTATTTTCCTCCCTTGAAGCTGACATCTTCCTTAAAAAATAAAGAGGTTAGAAACAAAGATGGTAAAATATATTGGATTTTAATACTGAGATTGCATAATGCATTTGAATCATTAGCAGCCTTTTTTAAAGAAAGCTGATAATTTTAAGAAAGCATGCAATCATATGAACAGTGTCAAGAAAAATAAATAATTATAAAATTTATAACATGACTGGTGACAGGACTGAATTTACAGAATAAATCTATCATTCAAAAAAAAAAGGACATTTGTTTCTTTGTGACACTCAGTCCTGTGAGCAAGCGAAGTGGTCAACAATGTCCATGTCTGATCATTCTTTTCAAACTCACTTTAAGTTTCCGTCATCCTGTGGAGAGTTTATAGCAATGTCTTGGATGCTGGCTGAGGCCTAGTACACTACTGCTCTGTACAAGCAGCACATCTAGAATCTGTCTAAATATCCACTCTTGTTTCTTATTATATACCTTCCTCTGGATATAGTCTTATGTCTTCTAGAGTAGGAAACATGGGCATTATCAGGTCCTGGAAAGCCTGACTTTAGAAAGTCAAAATCAGATACATAATCCAAAAACCTATAAATAAAAGCTCCTGTCCATTCTGCAAGGATGCAAAACCTGCTGGGCATTTTCACAGCAAGAGGAATCCTGCTAAATCTCTGTTTAGGCTTTTGAATAATAAGTTTTCCAAGGAATAGTTGCTCAGAGAAGCTCACTGACATTAATGCAATCTCTGATACCTTTAGAACAAAGGTGCTACATCAGCATGAAGTATCATTATCAACGTTTAATATTCTTTAGGTTCAGTGATGGAAGTGTCCCTTTCAGAACAGAGGGTCCTTTGTACAATTATCCCCTGGGAGATATTTATCACAGATGTCCTTTGGATATACAGCATATATTGAGAACAACCATGCTCATATCCATGAGCACACACCCTTAAGACCACACACTGCACATTTTACTCATAGGTGCAGGTGACACCATGGCCTCGAAAACAACTCATAAGGAAAGGATATTTCCATCTGCTAAAAATGTTCCACTGCAGAAAAAAATAACATGGAAAAAAGCTGCAGGCCTATTTCCCAATTGTCTCCTAAGGCTAGCTTCCACATAAAGTTGGGAAAGAGAGCAAAATTTCAGATTCTGAATATTTTAAATATCTGCTTTCTGGCTTTTCTGTTCAGCTTTATCTGAGAACTTCTTTGTGGACATTTTCAGTCTGGAAGAGAAACATGGAGAGAAAGGAAGGATATCTTGATCATTTTTCCTAGAAATTTCATACTTTAGATGAGTATGTTGTTTCATAAGAAAATGTGAGGGGTTTTATTTTTTTTTTTTTTTTGTGTTATGATGCCATTTTCTCAGGTAAATTAATATCCCATGACTGTCTGTAATTCGCTAGATTCTCTGTTTTGGACCATTGCATCAACTTTGCAGTATCAAATTTTTTAGTTTCAAGTATTCTCCAACTCATAATGCATCTGGTTCTGCCCTTGTATTTTCTATTTCTCCTATCTTTACTGTATGTTAGAACCTCATTTTCTGCACTAACTGGAGACTGGAACAGAGCAAATAATATTTAATATATGATTTTTAACTCAGCTGGATAAATAAATCAAATATTACAGATTATATTTGGCTGGTTGAAAAACAAGTAGGTTCACTGAGAATAGTCTTAGACTAATATTTTATGCAGCCACGAGGGTTTGGAAACATTTATTGCCTGACGTTTCCTCAAATGAGAAGACCCATGGACTCCTGGTTTGGCCCTCAGACTGATCCACCTGTCTGCAATTTTTTTTTTGATACACATTTTGAGATATTTCGTGTGTATGCAATATTGTTTTTTTAACAAAATAAATCAAAGCTTATCTTAATTAATGTCTCTGTCCTTACTCACTTGGCACATAGAGATAATAAAATGTGACATGCTCTGTTAATGCTGAGAGTGCTAAAGAACTTCTGACACTACACTATCAAATTAAAAAAGAGTAGGTAAAGGTTTCCCATCCCCTGGAAAATTTTGAAATTTCAAAGCCTTGAATAGTATGAAGTGGAATGACCCATAGACTTCAGAAAGTTTTCATGAAAAAGGAAACCTCAGAATATATCTGTAAGTCCAGAATTTGGCTTATCTGTATGTATGTCTTAGGTTGAAAAGACAGGTATCTGCTAGGGAAGGCAGGAGCCTCCCTTGGAAACCCCCTCCCTCCGAAGTATTATAATTTTGAAATTAAGTGGCTTTCAGGCAGGATATGGGGAAGAAATAACCATCCTTTACTAGTGCGTACAACAAGATACAGAAAAACAACAATAACTGCAATAGTAACAACAGAGAAACAGAGTCAGGGACCCCGTGGCAGAGACAGGAAGAGGATGGGGAAGGCTTTTGCTTCACAAAACCCCTGGGCAGCCGATCCTGGGTGCTCCGGCAGGACTCCGAGGGGAAAGAAAGAAAACTCCAAGCTGGAACGCAGAAGTCCCGGGGCAGTGAACGGACGAGGTGGGTCCGCAGCTCCGCAGCCGTCTCAGCAGGACGTCCCAGCAGGGCAGGGGTGTGAGCCAAGGGAGGAGCAGAAGCAGAAGGAGAAGCAGCAGCAGCAGCAGCAGCAGCAGAAGCTCTGTCCTGGTTACGACGAAACTCCTTCCTCTCCACCCCCTTCTTCCCCCTAGGCCCAGCCAAACTCATTGTCTCCCAAAACACTCATAAGCACCAGCCATCAGGTTCCCCCACAACAAATGGGAGAAAATTCCACAGGAGAGAATACAAAGGAACAAAAGGAATAACACCCAACCCCTGACAATGTGCATAAGCATACGTTCAGGCAGGGATTCTACAGAATGTTGAGGTGAAAGAAGAATACTGGAAAAATTGTTTATTTCCAATCCAATTTTGTTTGTTTGTTTTTGTGTTGAAAGCTGTCACACTGAAACTAGCAAAAAATACTAAACAAATAAACAAAACCAAACTCAAACCCAAACCCAAATTAGGGCAAAAAGGGATGCATAGTAAAGCAAAGTTTTCTTTGTTTAAAATCTGAGACACAAAATGTGTTTTTAATGCTTTAAACTCTCCTAACAAAAGAAGCCATGCTGTAAGAGAGTTGATTTAGAGCATAAATCTTTCTGAAAAAGGCTTATATTGCAGGTGAAACAATTTTCTAACAATTCATGTTTTGAGGGCAAACTGTAGATGCCCTCTGGAGTCTTAGTCAGCACCAGAACACTGAACACAGCAAGGACAAGCCAGCACCTGCAGTCCTGTCAGTCAGTGCTCCCTTTGGTCACTTCCAAACTGACCTGCAGCTGTAGGCTGGAGACTTTTTTTCTTTCCCAAAGCATAGAAGTAAAAGATTTGATAAACCCCTATCTGATCTATATGCCTGAATCTTCCTTTCTATGAAAATCACATTATGGGAGGAAGGGAGAAGAGGACAGCTATTGACAGGCCACTCCTGAAGCCCTGGGTTTTTTGTACTGTTTCGGTACTCCTGAAAATTACTGTTTCTATCTGGTGCCATGAATGCAGGCAGTGGGTGCACATACACATACACACAGAGAAAAAAAAGATTTTTCTCCTAAATCAAATCTCATGCCTTTGGTCCTAAGGTAAATACTAAATTGACATATTAAGTCTTTAATTTAGCAGTAATCATACAAGGAAAAAAATACAAACAAACAAAACAAAAGAGTAAACAGATCCTATTTTATTGTGAGAGTAGTTGTACAATAGGACAGGTGTCCAGAGATGGTTTATGAAGCCTTGATCCTTGGACTTTTTCAAAACCTAGCTGGATATAACCCTGGCAGCCTGCGCTAGAAGACCCTGCTTTACACAAAGGATTGGTATGCATCCATTAACTGGTGCAGATGCTTCATATACTCGTTATCTTGTAGGATTAGGCCTTCTGATCTTTATTTTACAGTTGTGTTTCTTAAAATAAATGCAGAAGATGGATAGACTCATTTTCTTCCTCAACTTTCTTTGCTGATCACAGTAACTTCTTAGAAAAAGCCCTTCTGGCAAAATTGAATGGAAAATATATATGTTGTGCACAAGAAACTACTATCAGTAAATCAAACATATTTTTTGACAGAAAGAAGGATAATTTGAGAACCAATAATGGTTTCCCTTTGTCAAGTAGGAGGAAAAAAGCAAAATGGTCTAACAGATGACTGACTAAAGGATTCTGGTTTTTAAGACATCTTTGGAAGCCATACGGTCTTTCACAGAAGGAGGAGTCGAATAAGTGAATGCAGTTAAATGACAGTCTGACCCAAAGTGCATAATAAGGGGACCGCTTACAACTAATTTCATCTACCTGATTAAGATTAACTTAGTAGTCTTTGTGCTTGATTTCTTTCTTGGATTTTTGGGGAGTTTTTTCTGCTGTTACTCTCTTACTCTTTAGGATAGTGATCAGTCCTCCTCCTAGAGATCCCTCCTGAATGATGTTGCTTATTTTTCACCAAATATTTAATAAAATCAAATCAGAGAAAACAGAATGCACCAAATGTACATACTTTCTGCAGTTTATTCCAGAGGAAGAGCTGTTCTGACACGTGAGCATCAAGCTCCTTTCTGGAATGCATATTCCCAGTTTTTTCTGCTGGAAATACATTGGGCACACATACAAGTACCTATATACAAGTTCCTGTATACAAGTACATTCTATCTCTGCAGTGTTTTCTTCATGTAATTTTAAAGAAGCACTTGCTTTTACTACATTTCAGATAATTCCTCACAAGCTTAGTCTCTTCCATAGTTCTCTCTCTGATTTGAAACAGTGAAGGACTTGTTGCCCTTTCAATTTTCCAGATAATTCCTCAAAAACTGTATGAAGTGCCCTAGTCTGAGAAGCTGCAAAATGATCCTAGTAATAATTACATGTTCTATCTCCTTGATAGGTACAATGGAGAAGCCAGTGACCTTTAACCCTTTGCATATCTTCGATAATTGAGCAAATAGTGAGATCTGCCTCTTTAGCGCTGTAATGCTGGACACCTTACTGCTACATGAATGAAACCTGAGGCAATATTGAGTCCTGTAGAAAGCTAGAGCTCTTTCTTGGAAGTGCTATAAAAATAATTCGCAATTGAAGTCAAGGTAAAAATAAGGAAAACTATTCAAATATAGGTTTCCCAGATCTTTTTATTTGTTAACAGTGGGACAAATTCCTTGGAAACAGCCACTGGAGCTGAAATCAGCAGTCTTTCAGACAAACCACTCAAAGAGTTCTGTAATGATTTAAAGACTTCAGATAAACAGCAGGATCAGTTCCAGCTGAAACACAGACTTTTAGCTTGTCCACAGACTTAATTTAAAGTTTTTGGATGTGTTGAGCCTGGAAAACAGTTTTTCTCAGAGGGCACAGTTCTACTCTGAAGGATTTCATCTTATTGGTGGGAAACAGAAGAGAGAAAGAACAAGACTCATTCCAGAAGTTTCCATTTGTGATGGTGACCTTTTAACTGAAAATAAAAGATGAATGCCTGAATTATTCCTGCCTTTTCCAACCAAGTAACAGGTACTTTCAGTGTTTCAGAAGAAATGAGAACACCCAAGAGGAACCATTTCACAGGTTTAATAAGTCTGATATTAACATGACAGATTTATTCTTGCTTTATTGTGCATATTAACTTTGTAAGAAGGTCCTTTTGCCTCAGAAAGCAGTGGTGGATGATGTTCATAATCTCTCTGTACAATTACTGGAGAAAGAAGAAGAGTCCAGGGCATTTTGCCATATGGTGGGACTTCTCATTACCTATCCAATATGTAGAAAGCCTTAGAAGATATGAAATTTCATTAAACACACAAGTTTGGAGAACTGATTGAAATAGATGCCTCTCCACACAATTATATATGTATATATCCTGTGAGTAATCAAAGACCAGCTATAATATGTACACCAGTAAAGCTCTAAGGTGTAGAGTCACAAAATCACACATTCACAGAATAAGTTGAGCTGGATCATCCTCAAGGATCATCAAGCCCAGTTCCTTGCCCTGCACAGCACCATCCCCAGCAGTCACACCATGTGTCTGAGAGTGTTGCCCAAACACTTCTTGAACCCTGTCAGGCTTCCCTGGGGACCCTGTTCCAGTGCCCAACCACCCTCCGGGTGAAAAACCTTTTCCTAATATCCAACCTGAACCTCCCCTCACACAGCTTCAGGCCATTCCCTCAGGTCCTGTCACTGGGCACCACAGAGAAGAGATCAGTGCCTGCCCCTCCTCTTCTCCTCAGGAAGAAGTTGTAACTGTGATGAGGTCTCCCCTTAGTCTCCTCTTCTCCAGGCTGAACAGACCAAGTGACCTCAGCCATTCCTCATAAGGCTTCACCTCAAGGCCCTTCATCACCTTCATTGCCCTCCTTTGGATGCTCTCTAATAGCTTTACATCTTTTTTTCTATTGTGGCACCCAGAACGGCCTCCAGCAATTGAGGTGAGGCCACTCCAGTGCAGAGCAGAGCAGGACAATCCCCTCCCTTGCCCAGCTGTGATGCTGTGCCTGATGCCCCCAGGACAGGGCTGGCCCTCCTGGTTGCCAGGGCACTGCTGGCTCATCTGCAACTTACCATCAACCAGGATCCCCAGGTCCCTTTTTATGGTGTTTCTTTGCAGCATCTCATTCCTCAGGCTGTATATCCAGGGTTGTCCCATCCCTCATGAAGAATCAGGCACCCATGTCACCTTACCTTGCTACCACTGGGCATACTTCTTTTTTTGGCTTATTTCCCAGAGAGAATTCTTGTTCAGTCAAGCTGACCTTCTGCCTCACCTTGACTTCAAACATTTTGGAATTGCCTGCTCCTGTGTCCTTAGGAGGTGATTAAGAAGTGACCAGCACTGATGGATCCAGGGACCTGCAAAATCATTTTCCAAGGGGACCTTACTCAATAATTCCCCAAGCAGGCTGAAGTCTGTTCTTCTCATGTCCAGAGCTGAAATTTTCCTGGCACTTCTGTCAACAGAGATTTTAAACTCAGTTGCTTCACTGTCTCTGTGGCCAAGACGGCCACCAATCTCTGCTTTGCCCACAGGATCCTCTCTGTTGACAAGCACCAGATCAAGGTGGGCCTCTTTCTGAGTCAAGTCCCTGAAGATCTGTTCCACAAAGTTGTCATCCAGGTTTTTTAGGAATCTTCTTCCCCAGGTTGTGCCATCTGGGTGATGATCCAAGGTAATTTCTGGCAAGTTGAAGTCTCATGTATAAACAAGGGCAGTAAACTTGGAAGTGTCCCTTAGTTCCTCAAAAAATAGTTTTTCAGAGTCATTGTCCTGGCTAGGAGGTCTGTAGAAGATTCCCACAGTGATATCCACATTATTTGTTTGCCCCTTGATTGTTATCCAGAGACTCTCATCGGTTCCATTGCCACATGTGAGCTCCTTACATTCTAAGACTTCTATTTCATCCAGTGCCACCCTTCCACCTCATCTGCCCCACCTTTCCCTCCCGAAGAGTGTGTAACAGTCCAACAAGGCACTCCAGTCACAGGACTCATCCCACCAGGTTCCACTTATGCCAATCTCTGGAACTAGGCTGCAGCTTCAGGAGCCTCTCATTTGTTCCTTATGCTGCAGGCATTAGTGTAGAAACTTTTCAGGTGTGCTACGTTGGAGCCAACACCTCCTGAGACATATTGAGGAGTCCCGTTAGTGCTCATTTCCTCAAGTTTTGACGTACTGTTCCTTTGCTCATCACTGGCCAGACTGGTTTTGTCCATTTCCCCCTTCCAAGCTAGTTTAAAGCTCTGTCAACAAGTCCCACTAGCACTCCTGCGCTAGAACTCTTTTTCTCCTCTGCAATAGGTGCAACCCCTCAGGTGTCAGCAGACCACATGTTGAGTAGATCATCCCATAGTCAAGAAATCCAAAATTTTTTCACTGACAACAACGTCAGAGCCATGCATTGATCTGATTGATGGATCTCCCTATTCCTATCAATATTATTTCTTGTTACAAAAGAGTCAAGAAAATCACTTCCTGTGCTCTTGATCCCTCTACCAATCGTTCCAGGGCCCTGAAGTACCTTTTGATTGCCCTTGGACCTCTCTTTGTTATTTTTTCACTGCCAGCTTGAACAACCAATAGCGAATAGTAATCAGAGTCCTGAAGGACAGAAGAAAACATTTAGCAAGAGCAGGCCATTTCCAACAGAAAAACAGTGTCACAGCCACACCACCATATTTTTCCTACGAGAGAATGAGTGGAAGCAATATGCCGTGGGTAATAACATGAGAGCCTTCCCATACGATAGCTACCCAGTAAACTGGGTATTTTCAAGTGTTTCTGTCAATCTGAAGATTGCAATCTTACCAAATATACAGAAATACAAAACCAAATTAAAAGCATTCACAGTAATTTCAAAGGGATAAGTAAATCCCAGTGATAGCTTTGTTTGAAAATTGATACCTTGCATGGTTTTGCAGAAATCTGTCAGTACATGTTGCCTCATGTCCATATATCCGATTATTAGAAGAGTTAATCATCACATCCCCTACCGAAAGCCATAATCCTTCATTTGTGATAGCACAATTATTTAACATCATAACAAATCATATTATTACAGTGTATTACAAATCTAAGTGAGAAATAAGTGGCAAGAGATGGGATTTCTTAAAGGAAGAAAACAGTCTTTAAAGACCAGTGACAAGGAAGAAGAGGTATGAAACAGGGCTGAGAGAATGTATTTAGAATTGTCATCTTTTTTCCCCAAGTGTCACTGATTCATTTTCCCTGTACAGTTCTCCGGAATTTACCTGTTTGTCTTGTTCTTAATCCCACAAAAGGCTGAGAGTCCTGCTGATTTTCCAGTTTTACCTCCTTTCCACTGATCTGCAAGGGAGGGCAGCTAGTTTGAAGGAAAAAATAAGCTCCTGCAGAACTGTTTGTTTGATGTTGTTTGCATAGGATTCTTTATTTTGTGAATACTTTTACTTTTGAGAGTACTAATAAACAGGCATCAAACACAATTTCCACTAAGTAACTGGTAAAACTCACACTGACTTCAGTGAAGTCATACCTTCCTTACTGTGGATTACAGTCTTTCATCCATGCAGAAAGATTAGTCCGAGAGATCACCATGTGAGCATCAAACCTTGTATTTCCCTATGTCAGAATCCAAACTACTGATGTGAACAGAGGAGCCAGCGATGTCCTCTCAGACCTTTTGTGGTTGGTGACTTAAAGAGCCAGAGGCAGTCCATCCACAAGTAGCAATTCTGTTGTGTGCAAATCTGAAGAATTTCTATCCATTTTGCATACACCAGCAGAGAGCTTTAAACTCATTATATCATATACAAAGGCCCTTGTATACATGTTAATTTGATTACTCAGGTGGTCCCACATGACATTCTGATGCCATTACTGCCTCATTAATATGAATGTAGAGGGCAAAACAGATCCTCAATCTATTTAATACATGACAAATATTTTTGCCAGTTGGCATAAAGTCTCCAAGCTGAAAATTTTAGAAATTAACTGTAGAGATCAATCGACCAAAGAGAATGGTCCTGTTTTAGGTACTTTCCCTCATCTGGCCCTTTTCATGTGTGTCTGTTCACTCGTGTTGTGACTCACAGGCTCATTGTGAGGTCTTTGTTGAGGCAACTGCATTCTGCAGGTCCATTATTCTCAGGGTTTTGTTTTGGTTTAGTTTTATTTTGTGAGAATATGACATTACCAAAAAGAATGTTTTTGAAAACTGCTAAGTGTGAGTTGTTTTGTGTACTGAATCAACAAACAACATTAAAAAAACAAACAACAAAAGAAAACAAACTCTAACCAAAACAGAAGGAGAAATATCTGTTTAAAAAGATGACAAGTCAAATCTGCAGGAGAGAAAAAGGGGAATCAACTCAGCACAACATCTGCTTCAGGATAAAACAGTAAAATTTAATTCATTTTCATACAGCATCTTTCAAACAAACCTCTCAAAACATTTTACAGTAAAAGATAAAATGACAAGATAACTTGTTACAGAAGAGGTTATTGCGACTCTCTCATAGACAGCAAATGAAGGAAACCGAGTGCAGCAACAGACTGGTCCAGGGACAAAAAGGATGCGTATTTAACGGAGGGGAAAACTATTATCCTTGTACAATATAACAGGAAAAAAAAGATGAATAATAACAATACAAATGAAGATGATGTTGAGCACAGTGATGGGATGGGGATGAGGACAAAGACAAGAAAGTTTCTCCTTGTATAAAAACTTGCGTCCATTATATTTATGTAGTAACTAAATTTCACGACCTTGAAGAATAGGTATATTTGTTTTGCAAATGGAAAAACCTAGACTAAAAAATACTCTAATAGGACTGTTCTAGGAACAGAGGCAACTTCCTACTCACAGCAGCTGGGGGATGAGAAATGAGACTGCCAGTACATGCCAGGACAAGAATAAAAAATCCTTCACGGTTACTTTTGTCATATTCAGTACTTTCCCATTTTTTGGTGCAACATATATGGTACTTTTCAGCAGGTCCATGAGCGCTAGAATTCCAGTTTGAGTGCTTGAATTATTTATTGGAAGTACAATTTTTGCATTGGTCTGTCATCTCTGAAGATCACAAAAGAAGTCAGTGTCAGGGACATGGATGTGACTCAGGAGCTGTCCCCAGTGCTGAGCTCCAGGTGCCTGGCAGATGACATCAATTCAGAGAAAAAAGGGACAAGAAGAGGGCCTGGAAAAACCAACTCCCATCCAATTTTGATCACACAATAGCATACAAGGACTGTTTAATGATTTGACAGTAGAAGATAGAAGTGCTAGTATTCTCTGGGAATGAAAGCAATGGAAAGGAATGCTGGTTTTAGAAGACTGTATTTTCACAGAGAAGGGAAACAATAGAGAATTAAACTATGGAAAGGAAGACGAATGCAAAATTTTAGATTAAAGCATGATTTTTTAAAATTGCTTACATGCTAAATAATTTTTGACAGACAGTTAGACATGCAATATCTGTGCAAGCAGACAAGAGATTAGCTCTGTGCCTATGTATGGTCTGCCTTTGGAGGACTAGGAGGGTACAAATTCTTCATTTTTAGTCAGTGTATTTTCCCTGGCATTCAGATTCCATGGTTTTACTCTATTTTTTTTTCTCACACATTCATCTTACTTTGTACCATAAATAATGCATACATGGCTTGCCATCTAGCAATTTGTCGGCATCAGAGACATTCTTGCAAAAGTGTTAACTTCCACACATAGTTGTACATTTTGAAGAATATGGATATTTTCCTGTGATTGAGAAATATGGCAGTGCTGACAGGATATTCCCAGAACAGTGTATACATGGCAGGGTGCTTGGATCACACCTGCCAAGGAAGCAGGCTCAGTGCCAGCACACTATATGCACTCCCAACTTACTGAACTAATATAAACCAGCATCCCTATCCTGCAGTTGGCAGCCCTGGGACAGCCTGATGCACCCAGTTACAACTCAGCTGCTTGCCCATATGCCACCTGTTATGTGACAGACCTATGGCGGCAGGAATGAGACTGAAGCGAACAGAGATGCATTGACATGAAAATATTGTCTTCAAATATATTAATATATGAACACAAAAACATTGATTATAAAGGGTTCTTACTCACTTCATTGTATACGTTCTCACTCTTTATTAAATGTGTTCTTACTTTTTAGTATATATGCTTACTAGTAAGTATAGATTATGTAAAAATTAGATTTATGATTTCATTTGTTTTATAGCTGTATTTAGTGTTCTTTTTATATTTTAAAAACCCCAACAGTAGATATTGTAAAATTTCACATTTTATTACACCATAATACTTTCAGATACCAGAACAGATTGTAGCTATGTAGAACTCAAGGTAACATATTTTAGACTTTGTAATATAAAGTCACTACTTCTCTTGTTAGAAATGTATCATTAATTATACATTTACATAATTAATCTTTAAAAGTAGTAAAAATATTTTAACATTCTATTTTTTCTGTAGCTCCCACTTGTAGGAATACAATTACTTAATTTTAAAAGTTGTCCTCTTTCTTCAGAAGGCATGTTTTAGACAGGCAGTAATTATTTTGATCCCTTTTCTCCATAAAATAGTGATAGATTAGTGAGGTTGTTTTTTTAATCTACTATGTTTGTTTTATTTTTCAATTAACTCTAAGGTGACTTTAAACACCCTGTTTAAACTTGTAGGCTACAAATTAGGGTGCATAATTCCTTATGGTTTCATAACATTTGTATATTCAGTAGTAATTTAATTTGAAATGTCCTCTAGAAATGCCCACTACACCACGTGGTTTGTGTTACTAATCTGTGGTACAGTAATAAAATAAACTGTAGGTTGATGTGAATGGGTGACAGTAAGCATCCCTCAAAATGGTCTGCAGGCCACTGACCGCAAATATCACACAGGTAGCACAATTCCAAACCTCAGAATTACAGGCAACATCATGGCTAACCCCCTCATTCCTCACAAAAGAATTGGGGAAAGGGCAAAATTGGGCAAAATACACTTAGGCTCAGCAAAAGAAGGAAAATTTATACTTCCAGACACAGTGAGTATGTTTACTGGGCATCATGATGCTCTGTGCGATATAATCTTTGTGGGTTGTCTGTAAAGGAAAATTTCTGCTGTACTTTGTCATGTACTCAGACACTCTGTGACAAGCTTTGCGTCTCAGTTAAAGCTGAACATTCCTGCTCAAATTCTCAGGTTAATTTTCCTCTCCTGGATGTAGAAGTGAGGATTTTTTGAACATTCGAGGTTGCTTAGTCTGGAGAAAAGGAGGCTCAGGGTGACTTTATGACTCTCTACAACTGCCTTGAAGGAGGTTATAGGCAGGTGGTGGTCAGTCTCTTTTCCCAAGTAACAATAGACAGGGCAAGAGAAAACAACAACTATTTGCATCAGGGGAGGTTCAGATTGGATATTACAAAAAATTTCTTTCCTTAAGGAGTTGTTAAAAACTGGAACAATTTTCCCAGGGAAGTGGTAGAGTCACCACCCCTGGAGGAATTTTAAAGACATCTAGATGTGGCACTTGGGGACATGGTTTAGTGGTGGACTTGGCAGAGCTGGGTTAATGGTCAAACTAAATGATCTTAAATGTCTTTTCCAAACTAAACAATTCTATGATTCTAGGCACTGGCCTCTAGGAAGGGTATTAGCTCTTAAAAGGAAGCATGTGCCTAAGCCATTCTTCCCCAGCTAGCAGATTTTTGAAATGACAGTGGATGTTCATGGCATCCATTGACAATAAGTCATACAGATGGCATGTGAAGATATGAAAAAAGGAAATAACTGAAAGTTTGTACATGGCATATAAAACTTAGAGATAATTACCCACCCATTTCCACATTTTTCCATCTGTATCTACATTGTTTGAAGTTTAAACTCTTATTTCACTTCACTTCATGTTCTCTGTGTATCATCTTTTCTTCCATTCCCTGCATGTTTTGTTGTGGAGCTGGAATCTTATGAGATCCGGATGCCCCTGCAGAAACATTTTTATAACATATATACAGAGCAGCATCTTCTGCAAGCCCATTATTTGCAGATGCTTCTCCAACCACCATCAACACATGTAACATTTAGCTGTCCTAAGTGCATGCGTGTCAAGTCTCACCTTCTAAAATTAAATGTAAAGACTTGTAGCATCTTTCACTGTCCTTCCAGGAGCACAACAGTCAGGCATATAAAGGCATATTGATAATATATAAATACCAGTAATTCAATATTAATTCTACTTTTCTCTTTCTGTTAGCACAGACACTGTCTAACATTGACTTTAATCAGTCAGCTTGCTCTATCAGTACAAGGTGACCATTCGTGTAATGTAATACCATGTTTAGCTTCCTTAATCACGCACACCTAATTTTCCTGACATTGATTTTTACTACGATTTTATCCATAGAAGGATTTATACAGCACATATCTCCTACATCTTTCTGTCCAAGAGATAATAACAAATATAGTTTAACTTAATTGAAATAATAGCACACTATTTACATTAATTAAAAGTATCTAAATTTCAAGGAGTCTCTTGGATTTGAGGACTGAATGCAAGAACTGGCAGTCAGGCTTGCTAAACTGTAAATTCTCTCACATGGAGTGTAAGACTTCTGTGGAAATCTTTTAGCTCTTCTGTCATGGCATTTCTCCTCTGTAAATTTATTTATGGTATCTGCCTCATAGAAGTGTCGGGAGAATCAATCCTTGTAAAACTGAGGTTGGGATATTACTAAAAGAGAGAGATTTGGAATTCCAAGGGTTTTGGTGTGATTGCACTATACTCTGGGTGGATAGGATGGTGGGTTACACAATCTCCCAATGTGCACAACAGAGCACCTTAGGAGCACTCACAGCCACGGAAGCTCCTTGTTCCTTCCCCAGTACAGAAGGGGCAGAGGAGGGCTATAAAATTAAATTGATTTATTGTTGGCTTTACTTGATCTTCTGAAAAGCAAAAAAGTGTTTTTACCCCCTTTCGTATTCTTGACATCATTTCTAGCACCCAGACAAGGCATTAAAATGGTAAATTGTGCGCAACGATTGAAGTGGTGTCTGTGAAGGCAACAAAAGATAGTCAGGTGCTCCATAGAGACCTCTCCACACATACTCCCTCTCCTTTGCTGTCTCTGATGTACAATCTGATTTGTCCAAAGATAAGAATGCTAGGTGGGAATTACAGATGGAGTTGTCTGGATGATCACATAATTAATGCATCCCAGAAATGGGGAGCTGTGATGATTGTAATTGACTTTGGTACACATGGGTCTGCAAAAGGGTCTTAAAAGCTGCTGAGGACTGGGCTAACAGGGTGAACTGTTCTCTCAAGGCTGTAGGCAGTTCCCAGGTGGATCTGTTGGCAAGGATGCCTGCAGAACATATCCAGGCTGATGACAGGGAACGCTCACTTCTGCAAGGGTGAGTAAAATTGCTAAGATCTGGTCACATATGGAGGCAAAATCCTAAACTAGGACAGGTGCTGTTGCTTTGTCACCTCACATCCTGCAAGGACAAAAACTGTAATCTTGGACATTTCTACACTGACTTGTTTATATTATGTAATACATTGGCAATATTTAATTACTATATTAGCAATAAATTTGACATAATCATTCAGAATACCAAAATTAAATTTCTGAAAAAATAGCTGAGAACACTTAGATGAGCATACATACTTATGCAGCTGTCACTTAATAAGAAAAGAAATGCTTCAAAAGCACCTGAGAAGCAGAAACACCCTTCCACATGCATTAATAAATTTCTGTGATGCAAAACACAGTCAGGTCATGACTGCCATATGAAAATGCCCAATTCTATTGACAGTCATACACAATTAAAAAGAAAATAAAATGATGTTGTTCCTATCATGCCCCCAGTCATTAAATCTGTTTAGTGTTTCTAAAGTGGTTCTATATTGATTTAATGATGCTATTAGTAATATCTGCAGAGAATATATGAATATAAGCAATTACTCTAGGATATTCCTTCCTGGTAGAGAAAACACCTAATTTCACTAATTGCTTCTATTTCTGTTTCTGTTAACTGTACACTATATACATGTTAATAATGTTATTATCAGTAGGAATGAATTTTAATTAACATTCATGTGTAGAAATTTAATTAAAACCAAACATTTTCCAATAAGTTTATTTTATTAAATCAATTGAATAGTTATTTCCAGAGTAAAAGCATTATTCCTAGGTATCAATTAACAAAGAGATCTGCAGCTCACCATGAAAGAAAGTTAAAAAAACCCTGTACATGAAACAGACATTTAGAGACTCTATCCCTAACTAATACCCAAAATCAGACTGTTACATTAAACACTACTATGAATACATAATAGAAATTGCTACTACATAGTCTTGCATTTCAGAAAATATACTGTATATTTTTATAAATTCAGGAAAAGTAAGTATGAAGAACTGAAAAACGAGATCACCCCCACCCAAGGGGTTTACAGCAGGGCAATAAACTGAATTCAGATCTCATGAAAATTGGCTCAGGGCTTTAACTACAAGATGTTAGAGCTAAAACTTATCAGTCACTGATATTTTATAGACTTGAAATGTGAAAAAATTTCAGAGTGCAATTTCGGGTTCTTCCCTGCATAAAACCACAGAAAGTGGAGAAGGTGCTTAATGGAATTTGGGGAACTCAAGCTATTTTGAAAATCTGCAGTTCTTACATGTTTTAATCCTCTCACCACCATGTAGATATGATTAATAGTTACATAAGGATACAAATATAAAACAAATTATCCCTTAGACCATGCTGGAAGTATAAATGTTTGACAATATACCTGAATTTTACTGATTGATTTACAGGAAGATTAGACTTTTTTTTTCTTGTTCTTTCAAAAGCTAGTAAAATTAATGTGAGTCTTTTTTGGTTCTGAGGAAACTCTGATAAGGCCCTTGATAGGTGGATCATGGCTGTGTGTTCGGCTGATTTCCACGATACCTTACATGATTTCAGAAATTTTTCAGAACTATGAATACTCTTCTTCACAGGTTCTGTAGCAAATCATCCCTGGAAGTTCTAGGTACTTTTCAAAACCCAATGTAAAAGCCTAAAATGAATTGTCTCCCATTTTGAATCACTAGTGATATTTTATATATTTGAGATTATGTTTCTTGTGATTCATTTCACAATATAATCAAACAAGATTCAGCACCACTATTTAAAAAAAGAACCACAAGTCTCAGGTGTGACTAATTTCTCACTGTCTAGCACAGGTTTGCTTTTATTGGCACCTTAGTAATCCTGATTGATGCCATTTAACTGCTGGCATGCACGCAGCAAACACAATTAACAGTCCCATACATTTCACTGCTCCTGCTGCACGTGTGCAGACACGTGTGCACATGTGGAAGCTGCAGCCACATTGACACTCAGAAAGTTGTCATGAACAGACATATGGAGACAATATGACTCTTCTTAAGGTACAAGAGATGACAGAAAATGGCATGCTGCTATTAAACACGCTTAACAGCCAAGACACACGCCTTTCAGTCACTGTCAGTGTTCCAAGTGGGCAATGGCAGTTCTCGCAGATCATCGAGGAAATTGTCAGTAATCCCTGGAGACCATCTCTGTCATAATTGGCACTGGTGGAGGAGAAGGATCTCAGGGAGAAAGATATTAACACACCATCCTGAGATGGCAATAGTGGCAGTTAACACTCCTTCAGACTTTCAAAACTCCTGTGGAAGTCATAGGATAAATATGAAGCACCAAGATGACATTTTTTACAGCTGCTTCTCATAGTATCATGACATTTAAAGTGCATACTAAAATCTATCAAGTACTTTTAAAACATAATTATGCCATAACATGCATTATATACCTAATATGAGCAGGATTAGTCCATCAGTGTTTTGAATTTGTAATGCAGACAATAGAATATAATGCTTTCAAAATGCTATTTTTAAGTTTATTATTCAATTAACATATGTACTCTCCCTAAGAAAATAAAACATTTTGAGGGGCACAAAACATTTTTACTGCACATACAGAGTATGCAATTTAATCCTTAACAAATTGCTTCTGCCTTTAAATTATGCTATTAGTATGCTAAAAAATTCTTACATGTTGCCATCACTCTTTAAATTTCACTACGAGGTACTGGGCTATACATCTGCCAAATGGTTTTGCTTTCAGTCTGTTCAATTAAAACCAGAAATATATTTGTCCAGACCTTAATCCTATGCTAATATTCTACAGAAAAATTCGAGTTAATTTTATAATACTATTTCCAATTTTTCCAAAGTTAAATGTGCTTTACACTAATTGATTGGTGTTTCAGAACAGCAACTGGAGTCCTAATAAATACGTAACATATCCTTTACCTAAATGTTCAAGTGTAGTTTGGAATTGGATAAGAGTATTTTTTTTTTTTTTTTTTGAGATAGAACATTAAAATAAAGTTCTGAGGGGGATCTGTCTCCTCAGTTCTTACATGCACTCTTAAGGTCAGAAGCTTTTTTTTTTTTAATGGAAGTGGAAACAAGAAAACAGACTTTTTAAAATAATGAAAATTGAGAGGAAGATAAAATCTTCCCATTTCATTTAATGTCCTTACAGATTGCTATGTTTTCAATGACAAATCCCAAGCTGGCTATAAAAACTGATTTCTCTGTCCCTGAGTCCCTTTGTGACCTGCTCTCTACCACTGCAGTTTCTATGTTAGCTGTCTCTCTCTGTCCCTCCTTCTACTTTTGGCTTGGTGAGACAATTGAAACTTTTACAATCTTCCCTTCTCAGGCATTTTGATAGCCCCTGGAGACTGCCAGTTCCCCCCTTCAGATGATCCCATCCAACTGAGCCTCTGGGGACCAGCAGTGAGGCAGCTATCCTTCTGGCTGGGTGGCCATTCCTGGCTGAAGGAATGTGTGCATGAAAAAATTAAATAGCTACCCAGCCTGTCACACCTTTTATAAAGAAGACTAACATAAAACAGATATTTTAAAGCCCTTACGTTACATGCTTTATGTTAACACTTTGAAAGGAAAACAAACAGATGCTTAATATTCCCTTTCATTGCTGATAACATAGCTGATAACTTAATACAAAAAGATTTTATTATAGATGGAGCTCAGAGTGTCTCTGGAGTTATTCTTCCTTGATATTTCTTATTGGACATTTCCAAGTGAAGCTCTTTTAACTTGGCCAAAACTGTACATTTGGACTGAAATTTTCTCCACTGGGTGTCTGTCAGGTAGAAGATTTATTTAATATTTTAAAAACATTTCTGCAAAAAATGATAAAAAGTGATTCAGGCATTTCTGTACAAAGCTAACAGAAAAATAATCTTTCATGGATGTTAAACTATAATAAATTCGGCAGTTACTTTATGAACATTTTAAAGCAAAATCTTGACCTTTTAGTAGAATTTGGTTTTAAGCCAGAGGTGCATCTGATAGCATCCCAGTGATAAAACTGCTTTTTCTCCATTCTGGAAACCACTGAAAAAAATTATTTCACAGCAGCTTGGAAAGTTCTAAAGGTTTGACAGACACATTCCTCACAGTTTCTGTCTTCCAACTCAGAACTTTGACTTGTCTGAGCAAGCTTCACACCTGGAAAGTGACTGAGTATGGTCCTGAACACAGTTACAAAGATCATGGAAGACTCTTCCTGAATTTCAACATCAGTTAATGTGGTTCATGGGATATGAACTTGTGAACTAAGTAATAGCTTATTTTCCTAGAGCTATAGGTTATTTCTTCATTATTACTCAAGTGACATGGAAGCACAGGAAATATGAAAAAAAGAACAAAAACATCACAGCATCTGAGTCAAGGACAAAAAACAGATGGCAGGAGACAACTGTTGAGGGGAGGAGCAGATTGGGACAAGGAACCTGAGGGAGTGCGAGAAGGTTGAAGATGAGGAAGAGAGTGTAATTAATAAGCAAGGAAATGGACTCTGGGAAGAGGAACATAAGGAACACAGAAATTAGAGCTGTGAAAGCTACACAAGTAATAAATTTTGACCAAGAGGCAAGAGTATGAAAGAACAAAAAGAGGAAACCAGGCGGGGAGGTAATAATGGAAAAGTGGATTTGTACTGAAAATTGGAAAGAATTATAGAGACTGAGAGGTCTCAAATGTGTAAAGATACAGCTTGAACATTTGCAGTGACAGACCTGTAATACTAGGAATACTGCTGCTAGTCAATATTCATAGAACCAGATAGAATGGATTTAGTTCACATCCCAAACCAAGGCCTGAAGGAGAACCAGATGCTGAACTGCTGTACATGTTTAATGGAATTCCACCTTTCTGGGATACAATTTTATGCCTGCTGTCATCTCTTATTGTTTGTGTTAGGAGAGTTTGTGAAGCAGATTTAAAAATCTTGGACATTTTCTTTAATGTCTATATGATTCTCTATATGATGGAATTTCTATGGTGTTTTTGTTTGTTTGTTTGCGGTATTATTTTTTGTGCATGTGGGTTTCTTTTTAAAGCTGGAAGTTACACTTTGAACTATGGATTAAAATGACAGTATTTTTATGTCAAAACATTGAAAAGTAATGATAGCATAAAAGTTTCCTATGTTAATTCAGTCTCCCCATATTTGCTCCAAAGTTGAATTTTTTGCTTATTTGGACACAAGAGAAATTAATATTTAAGGACATAAGAATTTGAAGCAGAAGCCACCAAGAACTTCTAGCTTTGACTTGCTAGCCACCACAGTTGTGTTTAGGAAATTGTCTTGCAGCTTAGCTCATAACCCTTGAAATTCCCTTGAAACAGATCAATTCACTTTAGTAGCACGTGTAAGCATATTGTGATAGCTGTGATCACAATACTAGTAAGACATCATCTGCTTTAAAACCCAATAGTTTTGAATGTTGCAGATGGTACCAAGACATTAACAAAGTAGAGCATGTTCCTTGGTATTGGTTATTGGTGCAGCTGTTAAGTTAATGAAGTCAGTATATATTCAGTTTTAATTGTAGACACATTTTGTTTGAGTTTTCATAGAACAGCTGTGAAATAAGTGCTATAATTAATGTTCTGTGAGTTACATTAAAACCTGTGTATATGTATGTTATTAATTATATGTTAAAACCTTGATTCAATTTATTTAGTTTTTTGTTCCTAAGATGAAAGATCATCTGATAACTGCACTTTCTTCAGAAAAAATTTAAAGGTTTCAAAGTCATCTTCATTTGTGCTTTCACCTGCCAAGTCACCAACAACAAAATTTATTATTAGATGAAATAAATTTATTTTATTAAGTCAATGCCATCTTTACATATCTAGATTTATCAGGTACTCATCATATTAATAAAGGAGTCAAGCAGGCTATTCCAGTTGTACTTGAAGAAATAACTTGAAGAAAAAAATCATGTTTTTTTTGTATTATTTTCATATAGAGTGCTCCAGATACACTATTCCTAGTCATATAAAAGATAAAACATCAAAAGTAAAGTCAAATGATGAATCTAACCCTCTTGGGGTGGGGGGGTGGGGGTAAAGGGGGTTGCAGGTAGGGTAACTAGGTAAATCAAGGAATGCTGATTTGGACAATTTTAATCACAGCTACTAGAAACTCTCAATTTCAGACATTCCTGGTCAAATCCTTTTTTCTGTGAGGAACACAGCAAAGTAGAATTGTCAGACCTTCTGGGAGACTGACACTAACACTATAATCTGAGTTTTTCTCAGACTCAGTGAAGCGATTTATAAAGTTTTAGTTCTCTCCTGCCCTTTTTCTGTTTTCGTTTGTAAAAAGGCTTGTTTGGTATTTTTGGTTTTTTTGTTTTCAGGTGAGTTCACAAATTCAGTTATCCATGCTTCACCAAATAAAGACTTGATAATAGTGTAACTCAGGTTTCTTGGGAATAGGGTTATTCAGCTTTACTTATGCATTACATTATTTATTGTATGGTCTTGTACGTTGTACATTCACATATCCCCTTTTTCCTTGTGTCACTCTGAAATGCTCAAGTGATTATTCCAGGAAGCACTGAAGGTTTGAAAATGACAGGAACTTTTGTTCTACCTAGTAGTTCTTGACAGAGTCACAAATCTTCTGGAACAAAAGATAATGCCATATACTGTTGGATACATAAGTTGTCTATTTCATAAATTCTATATTTTTGTTACATTTCTCAACAAAAAATAACCTAGGACTGAAGGCTCATTTAAAAAATAATGAAAAGCTTAATTCACTACTAGTGTAGCTATAGCTGCCCTGTTCTCCAAAGAAGGTTTGCAGGGACAAGGATGCTTCCCACATTAATTCTCTCTTCTAGTGTATTTCCATTGAACTTAGAGTGGGAGGGAGAAAACAAAAACAAACAAAAATTTGTTACTACACCCTTAGGGCCATGGGAATTCTGCTCTTCATTTCCTTCATACTAATGAAAAAGGAAAAAACCAGAATAAATATATTCTTTTGCAGCTTTATCCATCTTTGGAAGGCACAATGGCATCCAATTATTTTACAAAGTAGGCTGCAAACCTCTGGTCTATAAAGGCAGAATTCTGCGTACTATTGAGGATACTTAAACAAAAAAAATTCTTTTTTTTCTCTAAGTAGCAACATAAATCAGAGAAATCTGGAACTGTTCAACATCGTTGGAAAAAAATCAGGCCATTTATATTTAGGTATTGAAATAGAAGTTAGGAAACTAAATTTAGTATCTACTCCTGTTCTGCACTCAGCAATCATGGACTCTGACCATTCTGTAATTCAGTGGAGGACAATTTTTTCATCCTTTGTGCTCATAGCTCTTTGGAGATATGGGTTAGAGAGATAGGGAGTTTTATCTTTTTTGCTACTGAGTTTTCATTGTTGCTGGAATATTCAGCTATAATTATGTTTTATGGATTTTTGGGTTTTGTTTGTTTTTTTTTTTTTAATTATGTGGTGCTCAGAGAACATCTCATTTCCCTTTTCTTTTTTCCTCTACTTTGAGGTTTATGAATCAGCACATCCCCTAACTAGTTCCCTGTCACAACAGCTCATGTTACCATGGGATATCTGCAGTAGTAAACAGATCTGTTCTTTCTCCATTCTTTACTCCTTTGCACATTTTGCTCTCATGTGCAGTAGGAACTTTGCTCCATCTTTGTAGAAGGCAAAATCAGTCTCCAGGGGACACTAGATCCTTCTTGTGCATATGTTGAAGATCAAGCTGGAGGAAAATTATGGTTTTGCTTTTCCCAGCATATTAACTAGTAGCTGTATCACAGAACCAAAAGCAGCACATTGTATTTCATAGCAGCTTACCTAGGTATGTCCCTCATAATGTTAGGAAACTCAGGAGAAAATAATCTGCAAATCCCTTCTCATCTTCATTCTGACTCTGGAAATACAAAACTGTATTGCACTTGCACGAAACACACACAGAGAAGAGGAACCTCCTCTGATGATCTGTTCATCCTTGCTTCTGTCAGTAGCCAGGAGACTGATTTTTAAGAATTTGTTCCTCTGGTTTCATTTTGAACCAGTTCCTCACAAAACCGGTAGCTCTCAGTGGAGCATCAGTGTATGCACACGTTTGATATGGGGTTAAGATATGCACATCTGTCCCTCCCCTATATCTCTCCCACAGTCTGTGGCCTCTGCAGAGAAAAGGGAACACCCAGCCTATCCCTTCCTGTCAATAATTGAATAACACAGCACTGCTATTTAGCTCTTTGATGATCATTATTTCAGTAGCAACATACTGCCATCGTTGGATATATCAAAATATACAGGACCAAGACCATTTTCTCTTCAACCAGGCAGCAGTAGAAATTTACACTGGTGTTGCTCACCAAGTAACAGAATAGCCTCATCATCCTTAAGGTGTTTGACCAGCTGCAGTGCAGTTCTGCCATCCTCACAGGCCATTGCCCAATGAAACAATACATTCAGTTTACAAGTTTCTCTTACAAAATCAAAACGACCATTGTGGCATCCTATAAAGCTGTGATACAAAACATGCCTCATTCTGCTGTTTCAAAAGGTTTTCAAATAGGTTAACATTCTCCCAGTCTTTATGTTGGACCAGATGTCATCTGTTTGCTCTTCTGAAAATTTAAGAGGCTCAAGTCCCCAGAGCTTGGGGTTTTATTTTTAATTTTATGCGACAACTTCTTTCCATTGCTAACATCTCCAGTTTGTTAATTATCTGCTATAACTGAAAGCTTTCATGATAGGCTCTGAATCTTCTGCTGTTTGCCAAAGGCCTGAAGAATTATGTGTCAAATTTACACACAATTTTGCTTATCCCCCTAGAAAATTTTCTTATAGCTCTAATTATACGGCCATGAGGAGTCTATCCAGATGTTCTAAGGGAGGACAAAACATAGTGGTTGCCACTAAAATTGTACAGCTGTGTACTAAAACAGGGCCAACACACATTTTTCAAAAACTACTATTTTCAAATACTGTCCTCCAGGCACCTGAGAGAACTTTTCACAAATGGAAAGGGGAAGAGCACAGAAAGCTTTTGTTTTCTCTAAAGATACACCTCTAGTGCTGTTGCAGACACAGATGAGGGGGAGAAATTTGTACAGCTAATTATTTTCTTCAAAATTCACTCCATATGCTATATTCTGCAACTGGTCAAGAAAGAACAATGAAACATCCCAATAGTAGTGGTACTGCTCAGGTAGTCTCCATGTGAGAAAGGAAAAAAATGCATTATGCTCTGCTTTAAAGAAGAGAGGCTGAATGTAAAGAAGTACAAAACAAATAAGAAAAGAGCACAGAAATGACTCAGACTGCAGATGTGCTGCATCTGTTTGCTTGTCCACCGCAGACCCTGAGATAGAGAGATTAAGGTGTTGATTGACAGATAATCAGACAACTAAACCAGATATACAAAATGTAGCTTGGCTGACTTAAAGTGTATAGAAATAATAGTACTGTAACAAAGTACTGTTTATACTGATTATAAGTCACTGTCCATGCACTAAACACTGAATATACATGGCATAAAACAGCTTACAGTCTTAGAGTGGTGGAGTAGAGCAGGAACTGACCTTGCAAAGGATACACAGAATCAAATGAAATTTTAACCTGCTTAAAAGCTGTATGCCACTTTCCTTTCAAAGAAAGATAAAACTGGTACTCATACAAATCTACTTAATTCCTGATTATATTAAAGGAAAAGATACAAATATGTCCTTGGAGAAATATTGCTGATGTGTAGTTAAAAAGAAGGAAGCAAACATTAAAATCTGCCATTCATAAGAAAGATGTACTTTGACAAGAACTTTGAATAAAAGTGAGCTAAAAGAAAAATAGTGTGGAACCCAATGTGTATGGCATGGGTGCTATAAAGTAGTTTTTCAAAGTAACCCTATAAACTTCACAAAGGTTGATAAAAACCATAAAGTCAAATCTTTATGACTTTAAAAAAAATCTGCATTTCTTTTAATTCCATCTCTACCTGTAAAAAAAGTAACCAGTGGAAATCACCTCCTCACAAATAATTCCTCACTATTGTCATTAACAGATACAGGATAAAAAAAAAAAAAAAAATTAGCAAAAATGCTTCTGGCTCTAGTGTTCACTTTGGAAATATTGAGAAATGGAGCCTCATAAGTTATTCATAAGATCAGAATTAATGCAGTCACTATTCCTGGCTTCTGATTAAATGCTGTCTTGTAACCTAGTAACACTGGAAATAATGACCAGATGATAATTTTCTGTGAACTGAATCAATGAAGGGAAGCTTTGATATGTCAAGTTGCAACATTACTTGCCCAACAGAAATATGTCTGGAGATCCATCCACAGTTTTGAAGACAATTGTCTTCTGTGTTTGTATGGGATAATGTGTCCAAAGTCCATTTCTAATGATGGATTCATTCTCGCTCTTCCACTATGATAGTTAAGACAGTGAGAGATGAAGGAACAGAAATTTGCAGTCTTGGAATAATAAAAAAAAAGGAATTGAAAGTGAGGGGTTTTTTTCAACTCATTCTCACTGACAGTAGTGGACAGAATTCACTGAACGTGATGTTGAACTGTAAATCCTCTGATAGACTTGCATATATTATACAGGACCATAAAAGTGTATAAAAATGTGTCACTCATCACTAGTATCTTATCTTTCTAGAGGCTTCAATATAAGAGACAAGCAAAAGACACAGAGAAAAAACTCATATTAGTATTGCCAGTTTAAGACCACAGTTGTGTAAGAACCCCTAGCAAATTCCAGAATTAATCCAGAGTTTTTTTTCTCCTGAATCTAAACCAGAAAAAGTTCAGTTTTTTAAAAAATAGCCAGAAACTGAAACTACCTGGGGTAGAAAAAAAGAATTAAATGCAAAGAAAAATTAGTCATGAAAAATGCACACACACACACATACACACGTATTTGTACACCACAGAGATTCAGAAAGCATAAACCATTGAAATGCAATCACTGAAGCAGAGGAAAATCTCAGAGAAAAGGAATTTGTCAATAACTACTTAGTTAATGCATAAGTTAAAAAAGACTTTTAACTACTTGTGGAATGTAGAAGGGGAAAAAAGGCAATGAAAGAAAAGCATAGTAGGCCAGAAAAGTATTAAATTTTATAGCAGAAGTTGCCATTGCCGTAGGGGGAAAAAAACAGAACAAAACAAAAAACACAAACAAACAAAAAACCAACCAACCAA
>VXBQ01014013.1:381613-470189 GCA_013400175.1 Phainopepla nitens
AAAAAACCTTTCTACCCGGAAGGAGGATGGGGAAGAGGATGAGAAGGAGAGAGGAGAGGATGGGGTCAGAAAGTGGTGGATGGAAGAAGCTGGTGTCTTGGGTTAGAGGAGCAGGAGATCAGAGGACAGCGCTCGCCAACTTGCCCTCTTGCCTTCTCGCTCCCGGGCAGAGGAGTGAAGAGGAAAAAATCGGAGAGGAAGGTGGAGAGGAGCAGGAGGAGGAGGAGAGCGGGAGGAGAGGGGGGCCCTGCGCGTTTAGGGGTAGGGGCAGGGGCGAGCGGCGGGCGGCGGGCGGCGGTGTGAGATGGCACTCACATAAACACACATCCACATCATCTATACATCCACACGCGTCCAGGCAGGGGCGGGCAGAGCATCCGCCGCCCCCCCGGGAGCCGCCGGGGGAGGCGCCTCGGTCCCCCCGCCGGGAGGGGGCACGGCGGGGCCGGGAGGGGCTCACGGGAGCTGCCGGCGCGGATGCCTTCACCTGGGTCTTTCCATCACTGAGCGAGCCGAGGAGGAGAGGCGGTCGGGTCTGGAGAACTACCACTGGGTGGTTTAAAAAAAAGAGAGGAAAAAAAAAGGAAAAAACCCAACTCTGCAATCCTCTGCTCCCCCAGGCTCAGCACCAGAAGGGACTGCTATATTTGAGGCTGTCAGGAGGATGGGAGAGAGAGACTGAGAGTCAGGGCGAGAGAGACGGTGCCACAGCGGCGGTAAGTGTCTTTGCCGTTCCCCTAGCCAGGCGCTGATTTCCCTGGTTAGACTTTGGAGTGTGTGCAGATTGTTTGTTGTAATATCCATCGCAGCATCTCTGTAAGCATTCTACTGTGAAGCCGGCAACGGTGAGAGATCCCATTTTTGGGCTGCACGTTTATGTGTTTTGCTTTTTTGTTTTGAATCTTATGTTGAAATTGTCATAATTGAGCAGAAAAGTTGGAGCAGAAATTACTGTGATCTGCTATATGCTTCCTGTCATTTAACTAGGGAGCAAACTACTGCAGTGAATGAGTTGTAAAGAGAGATGTGAGGCTTTTAGTACAAATACATACTCCAGAGAAGGAATGCCTATTCAAATGTGCTAATTTTTTATGTTTGGGAAAGCTACCATGCTAATGCTTGAGGGTGAATCAGGAAATAAACAACATATTGAGTTTATAGTGATGCATTGAAAGTTGTGTTGTTTTGGAGTTTTGAATGATACTTGACTTTGGGATAAACAGTTATCTCTGGAATTAGAAAAGTACTGTGCCAGGACTCCTCTCCTTTGCTGACAGGCAGAGGAGATGGAATTACATAAAGATGCACTGATTTTTCCTGTCTGATGTGAGGACAGTTAATAAGACTATGTGGAATGTCTATGAACTGGCTAGAAGATGAACTGAGAGTTATTGTGACATTGAGCATTAAACTGTCTTTTAATGATTTTTAGATTAATTAAAAACCCTCCATGATTGTATTTGCACTCCTTCAGATGATTAGTTGCATTTCTATTAAGCTCAGAAACTTCATGTGACAGAAGTTAGACAAGATAAGTGTAATGTGAGTACTTAGGACTCAAGTTTTCTATGTGTTGCAATATTTCAGAAACGTAGCTTAAAGCCTTTTCAAAATTCATATTTTTTTTGTTTAAAAAGCAATGCTTCCTTGGAATTGACAAACTTTAGTTGCTATTTTTGTTTTTTCTTTTTTTTTTTTTAAATGAAGGAACTGGTGCCAGTTGTTTTGTTTGGTTTTTTTTCCCGAGGAGTTCCAGCATTCCCGTAGACTTCAGTGAGCTGCTGATGAGACCCTGCAGTTTGAAACTACAAATAAATTACACACTCACTATTAGCCAAAAGCTAAGGGGGGATTTCTGATAATTAAAATTTGAATGACATTTTCCATTTAATAAAAGTGCCTTTAGTTCTCGCTGACTTATAGTACCACTTTTTCAGAAGTACTTTATGGCAATCAATATTAGCTCAAGATCAGTTTATTCTGATTAATATTATTACAGGAGTTATTGAAAGAATTGGCAATAACTGGGCCATTACTTAAAAAAGCTATCAAATGCTCTAGTAGAATTTCTAAAAATATATTTAATAAATTGACTTCAGTTACTAAAACACTTACCTACAAAGTCTCAAGTAAAACAACAAAAAAAAAAAGAAAACAAGAAAAATCCAACCCCCTAACCTCCCCCCAAAACCCTCTTGTTGTGAGGGAAAACACAAATGCTTGTTTATTAGTCTGAGGTATGCTGCAAGGAAGATAGAAAACTGAGATGTGAACTATAGTAACTGAAGAATGTTTTATATACAGTGGCCTTCAGTAGAGATATACTGTTGGTATACTTTGGGAATATTTAAAAGATGTGCTAAGACAAAGTTTCGGAAGACAACAAACGTATTAAGGATGGTGAAGTGTTAAGCACTCTTGAAGGTGATAACAGCTAAGTAGTTTTATAAGTGGACTATTGAACATGCAGCACTTCTGTTTCATACACTTGCAAAGCAAATGCCCATGCAGAAAAGTCAGAACTCTCAGAGCATGGCATGAAAGAGTGAAGATAGCTATGCATAGTTGGGAGATAAAAAGCGTAGATTTTAGTTATATTGGTCAATATGAACTGAAGGTCATATTTTGAATTCTGGGTAAAAATATCAGGGGAAGGGATCTTAATTGTATTTTATAATGAGGGTAGATGTACTAAGAACGAAAACAGAAAATAAAAACATTTCACTGGCTGAATTCTATTGGAGAATTTGAGAAAGAATGCAGCTTTGAAAACCGGTCTTGAGGAAAAATATCACAGCAGCTAAGACAAAAGATGTGATTAAAAGTTCTGTTGTTAGAAAATAATAAAGGTCAACTTTAAGAAATGCATAACTTGGAGGACTGCTAGCACAGATTCAATACAGGAAGGTCGTGACTGGCAAATTTGCTTGAGTCCCCTGAATAAGTTGCTGACATGGTGAACTATTGGGGAATCAGTGATATGATTTATGGGAGTTTCAGAAAATGTCCAGTTCTATGCTCCACAAAATATTGATTTGGAGAGTAAATTTTTGAAGGAGTGCTGGAATGAATTCAAACCTGACTTAGACATAGGGACCAGAGGGTGTCAGTAAAGGTAAAGAGCTCTGTATGGAATGAGGAGGTTAAAAGTATGATGCTTTAAGTGGCAGTCTGGGATCCAGTTTTTCTTCCTGCTTGTTACAGATCTGTGTTTGGTATGTTCCAAAAGACTAAGTCAGATTTGCTAGAAATGTAGAAAAATCTGTTCCACTGAACAAATTATACACACTGGAAGTTTTCCAATTAGGCTAATGCTAGAAATATTTATTTTAAATAATTAATGCAAGACTTTACAAAAGACGTCACAGAAATCTGTATGTTAAGAATATACATACCAAGGTATTGAGCCATCTGAGGTGATTGGTTCACTGGCATTGAAAAAAAATAATTCTAACTGAATTTGTCTTTCTGCTTGTAGCCTACAACACAGATTTTAGTTCCTATGAATGCACTGCATAATTTGCCACTGTTGGTCTGCTCCTTCCTTATGCTCCTGCTAAAGCTTCTGCATTGCACTTTCTCTCAGTTTCAGAACAACTTCAATCATTTGAACAATTTCTTGTACTCTAAAATGCTAAATAAAATCCACCAGAGTTTATACTCCATTCTTAATTCCCTGAGAATCAATATGTAATAGACATTTGCTTGTTAATACTATATTGGTAGGTGCTTCAAAGTATATTTTCTTCCTTCTGTGTATGGCTTCTCTGATGCTTTTTTCAGGGTCTATTACACCCTGAATTACCAACTTCTTAGTGCTTTACTAGGAAAAAATACTCTTTCTGGAAGTGATGGAGTCCCTACAGATTCTTGTCTCCTGAGCAATTTTGATCAATAACATTCTATTAGGGGATGTGTTTGCAAATTATGAAATTGTTAAAACTTTATTAGATAAATATATTCTTAATTTGCTTAAAGATTTCAAAGCCTCATAATGTGTGTGTATGTATGTAAATATGTGTTTATATACACATGTATAGAAGAGCAATGATTCCGTGTCTTTGCAAGCTGGAACAGTAGCAACAGGAACATTTTTTAGTTAGTGGAAGGAAACATAATCTGTTTGTTTTTATAATTAGTTTCTTGGCTGATTTATGAAAATATCCCAAAGTGTGTGAACCATAAGAAAATCTGGTCTTTGCTTATATGCTGGTTTCTAAAAGGAAGTTCAGAATGATTTCTCACTCTATTTCATAAAGGCAACAAATCAATTCGAAGGTGTTGCAAGTGGATATGTACAGATACTGTATGTTGTGAATGTAATAAAACATTAGAATTTCCATCCATGCTACAACTGGTGTTCTTGAGCACAACATGCTCATAGTTATTCTGTGTAGTCATCTATTCAGACTAGCTCCTAAGCTTACACAGCCATGAGGTTATGTCAGAACGATGCATGCTGTCATGTGCTAGTTACACCACCATAGCTCACTGCTCTACATCTCCTTCAGGACCAAACTTACTCGTCAGTCTTGGGAAAAATTGATAACTCTTCTCCATTCCCATACCTAGAAATAGAAAGTACATCAAACTCTTTCCATCCATCAGAAACCTCTTTTGGGAATTTCCTTTTTCAGCATGCTCTTAAAGGTTTTCTTGTAAATGGTGTTAAAACACAATGCTGTCTTTGAAGAACCTTCAGCTGCTGAAACTAAAAGCAGACAAACTTTGCAGGTAGTTCACTGCAGTTCCTGAGAGGGGTAAAGAATGACAACTTTTCACTCAACATACAGGGACTTCGGCTTCAGCCTCCTTGTGAGTGAAAAATGTTCAGTTTTTAATAGTTAAAGATTTACTATATATTCATTGGGACTCCTAGCCTTCAAACCATTTTGATCAAGGCTAAACATACAACTTTGTAACCAATTTAGGCATAATATCAGGCAAGTCTTTTGGGTATCTTCCCATACCAAATAGCAACACTTTGCAAGAATTCATGACTCCTATTTTATTTTTATTTGGTTTATAGTCTTCATTGAGTACATGATGGACATTCCCCTGGGGCTGCAACATTCCTGCTATTGGTTGTAACCACTCTGCTATGCATTCAACCAAGAGTAGTGGCTGCACAGATGGGCAAGTAAATGAAGAAAATTTTTTGGTCATGGTAACAGAAGAAGCTGATCTAAAAGTGTTATATCCTTATAAAAATATTTTGAGAGGATATTCAGGCACAAAATGTGAAGAGTTGTAATTCCTGCTTAGGCATTCAGAAGATATGTTTGCTGAATATTCTCCCCACAAATTTGCCCTCTAAACTAAATAGGTAATGGCAAGGATATTAAGAGAAATTTACTCCTGGGAAAGGTGATTAACTGTTTAAGAACCAATTTATCATATGTTCTGAAAGATGGCCCATTGTCCCCATTAGCTTGCTCCACAGACTTTCATATGCCATTCACTCTTGGTTATTCACAGGTCTCCACATAGACTTGAAATGTAATGAACAAAACCACACCAAAATGAGTCAACAAAGTCACAGTATGTGTTTTACCTGTTCATCTGAGGTGGTTCTCACAGAGAACATTTTCCAAAAGTTAAGTATTATAGACACTCCAAGAAATTACTCTGGACAGGCTGAAACACTTGGGTGATATTCAGTACCTGTCTTCTTCCTATATAGGAATTTTAGTATGCTTAGCACAAAAATGCATTTGAAGTTCTGGACACAGAGATGAATTAAAATTCCATTCAGTTTGTTTTTCCTATGCTTGCTAATTTCTTTCCTATAAGCATTCATTGCCTGGAATATAGTACTACAGCCCTCTTTCTGGACCAAATTAATGATACTAAACTTTGTATGTATGGTGGCACTTTAAAAAGCGAACTCTCCCAGCTATATTTCTGTACCTACTATACAGGTTACTTTGATGTATAGTTCAACAAATTTTAGATTTTTCTTTTTTACTTTCACTTTACTAGATACATCTATTCGCGTATATTTTAAAAAACTGCAGATGACACTTTAAAATCCCATTGCCTCAACTATCTATTTCACATCACAAGTCTATACTAAATATTATTTAGATTAGAACTCTGATTGCCCTAGATGGTTTTTTATTAGCAAGGCCCTTTTTTCCATTATAAACCTTATCATCCTCATGGCAACTAAGCATGATAATCATAAATCAAGATTGTGTTGCACTGAGGGCTGTAAACAAAAAATGGTCCCTGAATCAAACAACGTATGGCTTAACTCAAAGACTTCACTTTTTTTTGCTGTTATTTCTGACCTTTGAAGAGCTTATAGCTAAGGGAAGACATCTGTGTTTCACAACCATGCTACCATGATTATGTACAGATGTCTTCAAGATCACCTCCCACACCAGAAAAAAACCCCAAGATACTATCCTCAACAGTATGACATGTAATGATCACACATATATGCTACAAAATGTCTTGAAACTTTGTCTGAAGACTGTAGCAGCAGTCCAGAATTGCTTCTGAACTGTGTACTTTTTAGACTCCTTTTCTAAATTAACTTATTTTTCAGTTTATCAAAACCTCATACAGATCAAAACTTATTAAAAACAAGCATATGGACTTTTACATGACATTCTTTTAAGAGACATGTTCTCCTTATTCAAACTTTTATTTGCTTTGTCATTCCAAAAGTAATGAATTAAAGAAAATAAATAATTTACTCACTCTTGTACCGTGGCCTTATTCTTTGTTTGGTTTTTGACTTTTGCACATCTGAGGTGATGCAAGGTCCTGATTTCTCAGTCTCATGCTGTGCAAGATGCTCAAAATGTTTTTTCTTCCCTGTAACATATGCAGTGTCATGTATTGTTGCTGCTTGCATAAAACTCAGCTCAGGGAATCTGGGAATAAAGCCATGACTTCACTGATGTCACAAAGTCTCTCTTATGTGTGTGTGCACAGCTTTTCAACTCAAAACCAGTTGGATAGTACTTCCTCTGTTTGGACTTTGGAAAATATTTCTTGGACATTGAAACAGCTTCAGACTGAGGAAGACTGACTGTTACATGTTTGAGAAAAGGCATAATTGAAAACGTGTTCCAGGTCAGAGAACCAGGGAGGATAATTTATTAAGAGGGCCACTGGAATATAATTTAGATAACATGATATATAGCTGAAATGTCTGCAGTTTTGTTTTCCCCCTTGCATATCACAACTGACTGATTGCTAAGATCTAAGTATTTATTTGTCTTATCAATCACTTTGTGCCTGAGTCATTCACTGATGGGCATAATCCTCTGTTTGTGACTTCAAAAGGCATCTCTGGAGGAAATTTGAATGTCATCAGCAACGAATTGAGACATTACTGAAGGCATCAGGTAGGAGGAAGATGTTTGCACAAGGGGCACGTTAGTCAACAACTGGAAGAAATAAGCAGCATCAAGGCAGAGCAATTCAGCTGAATTTGGATTAAATTCTTGCATATTTTCTACAAAGTAGAAACAAGACAGGCTGATTGATTCAAACCATGCAAAGCCCAAGGTTCTTCCCTAGAAAATAAATACAGGTTGAGAAAATCGGGAAGCATTAAGTGTATAGGAGCACTAAAGAATCTACATTTGAAAGGTCATTATTTAATGTCTTTTATCTCTGTAAGTTTTCATTATGTATCTGTAAATTACTATCAAGATTCCTTCTCTGTCAATCTTTGCCAAATACTTCCTTTGAAGCAGCACAACTTTAATTGTAAAGGAATGTAAAGGAATTTGCCAAGGATTTCTTTCAAGGCTTACAAAAATATGTTGAAATTATAAGCAATATGTACATGATTATATAGGATTATAGGATTTGTGAATGAGAACAATGTGTGAGAGAAAGAGGAATTTATGATAAGTTTTTTTTTTTTTAATTTTGCTCCAACAGAAAATGATTAGTAGTTTCATATGTCACATTCTGCATCAAGTAAAAGCCAGCATATGAGAAAATACAGTCAGTCGAATACTTGTAACGTTTATTGAAGGTAATGTCTGTATCAAAACCTGCATGCTAGTTTCATGTGTTATCTAAGATTTAAAAAAAAAATAAAAATAGCAGGCTTTTTTTCTGAGGATTGGTTTAAAGTTAAAGCAGTGTGGGTTATGAGAAACCTCACTAAAATGTGTAATGGACCCACTTGCTCTTTGGAACCTACTGTAGAGTAATTGAGAAGCTCAGAGGATCCCAAGAGTTTATCTAAAAACTACCTGTAGGTGGTATAATAAGATCTGGAATATTTTGCAGTGGAAAAAAACAGACTGTAAATAGCTACATGCAAGGCAGTGATTTTGGACTTTTTCTATTATTTCTGGGTTTATTATAGAATTGCAATGATGTAACAGCAAAGCAAATACAAAGGTTTACCTTTTATTGAGACTAACCTTCTTTGAATTGGCTGAGAAAAACTTCATTCATTAACTTGCAAATGAAAACTCAACAGAACAAAATCAGCTTCCAGCATCAAGCACACTAAACATAGAGTTGTTTTACTTCTTTGTAATATAGGGCAGATTTTAAGGCAACTAAGAGATACAGGACGAAATAATTTTTCATTGTTTAAGAAAACAGATACTGTTGTCAGATTATGGACAGAAGGTCCTATTGCATGAGATTTTTATTACTTTCAATTTTTTTTATTTTTCATTTGTTAGTTACTAGTGTATAAAGATATTATTGGATTTGTGTCTTTAGTTATAATTATTACTTAGCATAGTCTGTTTTATTGCCATTTTCCTTTGATTTCCTCATCACCTGAGGTTTTCCCACATGTTGGCTGGCATGAAATTAGTTTTCCTAATTTGTATGCTTGGTTTGCCTTTTCTGTAATTTGTATTTTATTTCTAATGTCAGCCAAAGACAGAGATGAGGGAAGTATTCAGAGCACAATCCTTCATCAGTTCCCATTGCCACATATAAAGGCAGCAAATAAATGTATTCTGTTATTGCAGTAACGTCAGAGTCCTTGTGCCTTGAGATACATTAAAGACACTCTCTAGCATTCCAAGAACTGCCAAATTAGATGATGCCAAGGGAAAAGAAAGAAAAAAGGAATAAGAAAAAAGCACCTTCACATAAAATTTACACTGCATTTAACAAGCATAAGAGAAAAACACTTATCCAAAGCTGAAAGTACAGGTCACTACAGCTTAAGAGCAAGGCTTTCCACAGAGTGGCTGCAAACACAGGCCGGGTAGTGCAGAAATTGTGAGAACCATGCAGCGATGAATCCCCTTTTCTGTGCTTGGTGCTAAAAATAGGGGAATAAGGGGAATAAGGGGAAATTCCACATAAATTATTCACCTTTTATGTCACAGACCTGCACCTGCAAATGGATAATCCCTCTATTAGTGTTGTGGAGGTTCACACAGCACACACACAAAACACTGTTCTAGGTTATTGAGTTTTTTGATATATTGGGTAGGAACTCTCACCTGAGCACCACTGGGAATCAGGTATTGTGCCTATCATCCTGTCAAGCTATATTTCTCCTAAAAATACTTTAGTTACCCATATGAAATGTTCTGGGTCTAGAGCAGCCTTTTTATAAATATATTTCTTCTCAATCAAAGCATGCATTCAAAGAGTGTCTTTTTGAATATAATGAAAGTCAGCAGTTAAAATCTGTTGGCCACTAGCACCTTCTGACTGCTGTTTTCATTAACAGTTTGTGCATCTCTTTAATGCCTCTTCTAGATCTCTTTCCTCATTGCCTCAATAGGGTTAGATCCTCACATTTTGCCTTGTTGTAATTGTCATCAGGCTTTTGTGGCTAGCCTTCACTCAGAAGGACTCAAAACCATGAAGAGACAAATTCTCTGCTGGCATAAGCAAGTGCAGCAACACTAAATTTGGTGAAATCCTGACTGCTCGTTTTAGGACCGCTTCCCCACCTTGAATTTTCCTGCAATCCTCAATCACTACTACTCTATGAAGCGCATTTTGCTGCTGGCAGTGACTGAGGAATTCTAGGCTGGATTTCGAATCTGTTACCAAATGTATTCTGGCTATGCTAGTGACAAGCAGAGCTGCACAAAAATTACCCATTTTTGTTCTGTAAGTGTCCATCTGCAGCAATGATGATTTTCTGCCTAAATATTTTATTCTTCTGTGAATGTGCAAAAATATGATTTTTTTCCCCTCCTGCCGGTTCTGCTGACGAGCAGAACTTTTTCATACAGCTCTATAATTAGACTCCAGAGTCCTGTGGAGACACACAGCAGAGTGGTAGGCTTTATATTCTGCAACACTCAAAAGCAGCAGTTCACAGACCTGTGTGCTTATATCTATCCCACCTCTTTTCAAGCTATAACTAGACTTTTCCATTCCCTTTGGATCTGTCCCCCTGAGTCTAACAAAAATGAGAATTTTGAGTATTTCTAGACCTAAACTGCAAATCAACACTCGACCACTGTGTGAAATTTTGACAGAATGGAATGGAGTTTCAGGTCATCATGGAAAATACCATCTAAGGAATCTTGCATTGCTTCAGGTAGTACCATGAAACTACAAAAATCAACATAAAATCATATAACTCTAATTGTGTTTTCACACAACTCTTTTCAGCATGAATGTGAATTTTTGTTGTGGTTTGCATCACATTACAGTGTTCCTGATCACAAAACCAATGACAATATTCCTATAGCAAAAATATAGTTGTAAAGATACTTCTTCACTGGTAGAAGTTGTATGTGGAATATTATATACTGCTACTGTATGGCCCTTGGGGAAATCTTCCATCTTCCTTTATGAAAACCATCAAAGTCTTTAGTGTTAAAACATGCTACTTTTTAGAACATGAATCTTTGCTACTTCAGGCCAAAAATAGCCACAAACACCAGTAAATTATTGACATAACTTTTACCTCCTAAAAATGATTAACATCTGAGATTTCACAACTACTAATCTTCTCTCCAAACCACTTAGAGATATGAACTGATATGATTTTTTTAGCTTTGTACTGGTGCAGTTTGGAGAAACAGGTTTTCATGTTACAGCTAACGAGAGTTGCTGCTTAATCTTAGCAATACTCACAGCAAGAAGAACATTTCCTGTCCTTAGCTCATTTTTACAGGTTTAATTAATAATGTAGACAGTTGAGTCTGCCTGCCTGAACTAAAATAATTAGCAGAGAGTAAACAAACACTTTAGGTTTCACTTTATGAATGGTGCGGTGCCACTTTAAATATTTAACGTTTTGATCTGAATGACCAATCAATTCTTGAAAAGTGCCAGGTTACCCTGACAATTCAAGCAAGAAAGCTGAGCTGTGAGAAAAGATAGGCTCCTGTAACTGCTTCTGACCAGCAAGGGCTGCAAGAAATGATGTGTTAAAATGAATGTTAAAAATGAGGGTATCAAAAGGTAGGAGCTGTCAGAAAAGGAATGGTAAAAAAAGTCAGAGAGGAAGGGAAGAGGATAGAAAGATGTCTAATGCAGCTCAATGACTAACTGATTAGTTAGATCTCCATTTGAGGTCACACACAAGTGTCTCATGCACATTTAAATCTCAGGTAGTGATTTATTTCTCTGTATATTCAGGGCAAGAAAAATGTCCCTCTCAGTGAAATTTATTGACATTTTCTTCTAAATATTGATGATCTGGGGAAGAGAAGACCCAGACCCTGCTAGGAAAGCAGTCAGAGCTTATGTGTTGAGTGTGCTGAAACCTGTAGTGATTGCAGCTTTGACCCAGGGAAGTATGTACACATGTTCTGAGAAACTTCACACACAATCTTAAACTAAGCCTACACGTAACAAACCTTGACAACATTTCAGTGAAGCAATCTTAGGTGTAGTCCTGAACTAGGACTTTGAAGAAAGGAATGCTAATTACACTTAATCTCTACTTCATGATGTGAAATAGTACTTTTGAATTACAGCCATTTTGTACTTCTATCAGAAACATTCAAAAACATACTCCCTAATCTTAAAAATGTCTTTATTTTTGTAGACGATGTCTTGTAAACCCCAATATCTCTTTTCTATAAAGTTTTATCTTTCTTATTATAAAAATCACACAAACATTGCATATCTGATATACACATCATAAAATTTTTAAACAATCTCTTTAATTCAGTCAAATGTAGTTCCCTTTCAATGACATAAAGTATTCAGAAAAACAGGTCTCCATTTTATTTTTTTCAGGAGACTAGGTAAAGATGCAATTGGTGCCATGCGAGGCTAGTGAATATTATTTTCTGGCTGGTGTAAACAAAACAATATCTGCAAGGTTCTTACTGTGCCCACTTTGATAAAGTAGCTCTATTACTGCAGCCCATGATGAGGTTTCTGAGCTGTAACTCACTAGAGTTTCCCCTCCAACCCTTTTTGTTAATCATGATCATACTTAAGAAAGAGAGCCTTAACTGTTTTTCATATTTCACACTGGATTTGCAGGATTCTCTGGAAAACCACAAAAAATATTTGCTTACCTATTGTGTTTGGTACAAAAACCACTGCACAATGTTTAATATGACTCCCTGGTGTGACATTTGTGTGTGGATACTTTCTAGAGCAAGATCAAGCTTTGGTTATATTTTTCAGTAAGGGATGCTGCCTTCAAAATTTTAAAGATGATGTTGCAAGACTTCCTTTTGAGTAGGAGAAGCTTCCTGGAAGTGTGCTCTGGAGTGGTAGGAGCTTTTGATAGGGTTTGTATACACCCTCTGTGGGAAACTGGCTCCACCTCATCCTCATGCAGAGTGGGAGATTTTCCTCTCTCAGTGACACCAATATAACAGCCCTGAAGCATTAGATGTCTGAATCACTGTCACTACTTTTTTCCCCCTTGGGAAACAATCAACAAATGATCACAGTCATTTAAGAAAAAGGGAGACTTACAGGAGCTTCCATAAGAAGTGATCCAATTTGTTTATTTATTCATTTGTAATAATCTTTGATGAGCAAATTTGGGTGCTTATTTGTTAATGAAAATCCAAAGATGGATGTGAAAAAATGAACACTTTGTTTTGTTCAAATATTTTGTTTCTTTGACATTGTTTTTCTTTTCCAGTTCTAAATTATTCTTTTGTTATATTTAAAATAAAATTCCATTCCTGACTGGGATTTTACTGGTGATTGTCATAAAACTGAAAAATCTATTTTTAATCCAGTTCATCTATTAACTACAACTGGTTCTGAGCAAGGAACTCATTTTCACACTGTATTTATTCTCCCATCTGTAGAAACGGATGATGCAAGCATAAGGGAAGGAGTCAGTTAACTCTTCATTGTCTCTTCATGGCTTTTCCTGTGACACAGAAAACTCTAAAACTGGCAGCAAAAAGCAGTTAGAACAGATCACTTTGTTGCCAAGGTAATAAAATCCATAAGCTTTCAGAATAAACAGATTTATTGTATGATATTTAATGTTCATGGCTGACTAAGGAAAAAAAAAGTAACAGTTTTCGTGGGAGATAAGGTGTACATCTTTTGGAATAGCAGTTTAAAATTTTTGGGTAGTTTACTGTACTAGATATGGTAAGACCAAGGAGAGGGGAAATTAGTTACCCAAGACTGCTAAGCCAAATGGCTCTGCAGCCCAAGCTGTTATTTCAAATGCATGTATGCATGAGTGCACAGGGAAAGACAATGCTGGATTTTTTTTCAGAATTGCAAATAAAATTCAAAAAATTTTGAACTGTGATTGTCGCTGAGTCATGACTGTCCTCAGTAAGAGAGAGTGACCAGCTAGGAAACAGTTAGTTTTCAAGCATTCAGTCTCAACTGGGATTTTGTTTGTCTTATTTGTAACCTCTGCTACCAGTATATAAAAATATGACTTGAACTTTTGATTAATATGTTTTTTACTGCACCATTAAGCTTGTCTAGTTTACTAGCACCATGAGGAAATTCACAAATACAACATTTTTTCTACTCTCCAAATACAAATAAACTAGCTTGTGCAGGCATCCTCAAGGACCTGTGTCCTGAAATACATTTATAGAAGTTAATGTTCAGAGGATATTTATGGGAAAATTGAAGTAAATCATGTCAAGGCTCATATTACCAAGGTGCTGAATTGGGGGAAATAATTTATTTTAGTGGATATAAAATATCCCTCGAGCCAGAGAAAGAAGATACTCCAGAGCACTGGACTGAGCACAGGTGCCTTGTCATTGAAGCTCCATGGTTTTCAGCCTGTCTACTGTGGCTCTGTGCGTGAGTGTTCCCTTGGAACTGAAGTATTAGGAGAGGAATTCACAGCACAGTAAATACTGATGATCTTTCTTAACTCTCATCTACCTCATTTGTCAATGTGATGTATCTGTGTATGCTCAAGGTTTTAAAAGATAATGTGGCTTGCTATTGGCTCTAATGGGGACTTCTTTTTTTTTTTAATAGCATAGAATGTTGCAGTTCAGAGCAATTTTATTTCAATATGCTCATTTTTCGTGTTAACAGTGGTCTGTTGCCATTTGGTCACATACACGCTGTTTTGCTACAGAAGCTGTTCATCAAAGTGTTGACATTTCATTTTAGTGCACATTTGGAAAACAGATATTGTTGATGGTGGTGATTGTTGTTGTTTTGCTGTGACTTGGGAAATGTCATATAGCGTATGTGAAAGCTCTGTGCAGTTCCAGGAGTTTGCTCCCAGACAAAAATTCCCAGACATTTTAGAAGGAAAATTAGCCACTTCAACCCCACCTTCTCTCACACTGGAGTGCAGCCTGCAATAATGCAGGCAGAGTTAAAACAAATTAAAGGAAGCACTTCCTCACACAGTGTGAAGTCAGCCTGAGGAGTACAGTTACACAGTTCATACATTTGATTTTTGAAAGGGTTGAATAATTTTATGACCAATAATATTATTTTTAGTTATGCATGCTAAGTGAGGTATAATTGGATTTTCTGCTTCATAGTATCAGCTGCAGGGTCACTACATCACTAGAGGGGCCGGGAAGGGATTTATTTACACACACCCACATATGTTCACACCCATGCACACTTCTGCATGCCACAATGAATTTCAGTGATGTGTGCCAGGGAATTCTCTGAATCATTGTGCATAAGACAGTAGCTCTGAATAGTTAAGGCCAGCATCTACACGTCAACAAGAGCCATGCAGAGGAACTGCAATAATTGCATTACATGTGGAGCATGTGAGAACTGTGGGCACTTTGTCCGTTTTTCGAATGGACTATGGTAAGTCTGGACTCGGTTGCAGGAGGAAAATAATTTGTCTAAAGACATGCTTTTAATATTCAAAAGGCTTCTGGCAATACGACAGCCTCAGTCAATACCAGAGTGCCAGCTGTTGGCTGTAGACACAGTCACTAAAATGTGATTGTGGGTTTCATTAGCACATCCTTCATTCTCTTATTATGGTCATTTCAGAAACCAACAGGAATAAAAAAATAGGTGAGCATATAATGGATGCAACTTTTAAAGTACTACTTTTTTAGTAATTCTCTAGGTGAACATTAAAAATTGATTTAAAAATTTGGAGGATAATTGCTGCAGAGAAAGTCCAGGCTATGAGTATGACAAAGTAGCACATGAAGCCTCTTCTTATTTTGCTATTTTTCCTAACATGCTCTATGTTATCTACACTAGCACATGAACCTATGGAAGAATAGGCTAATTAGTAAGGTTATTAAAGGTATCATATATCATTAACAGTGCTTTTGGCTACCAGAATAGGATCTTGAAACCTTTTCTATCACTGAGACTCACTGTAGAATAGGAGAAGGGTAAGACACCAGAAAGAAGCTAATTAAAATCCGTATATTCAGCATGCAGATGCCTACAGCATGCCAGAGGCAAGCAATGATGACTGGGACAAGCCCTATATCCCGCTGAGGCCACCACAGTTTGACCCAGTCATTAACAGTGTATGTCACTGAATCTCTTCTTTACAGAGTTAAGTTTTTTAAATAAAAGTACAACACTCATTCTGTTGAAATGCAAGACAACAAATTTCATCACTGGACTAGCTGTAGTTTGAGCCATTCCCCAAGTCTGAGTCACGGGCTCACTTCTGTGAGGAGCCAGGGAAGGGGTAAACACACAAGCATGTTGCTATAGCATGATTAGTGGTCCCTGATTGAGGAGGAAGGAATTAGCTAGTTGCTGCTGAATGGAGACAGAGGAAGCTTCCAACTGAATGCTGGAGGAAGCTTCATTGCTCCTAAGAATTGAATCACTGAGGAGTCCTCAGTTCTGCAGCCAGAAATGTATCTGCTAAATAGAAAATAATGAAACTGCCAGCATTAGATCCAAGAACTCCAACACAAGCCTTAAGTTTCTATGGTCTCACAAGGTTTTGTTTAGTTTATATCCAACTCCTGTTTTATTCAATTTAGAACTAATAAGGAAAGATATGAACTGTAGTTCATACTTCCAACAAATCGGCCTCTTGCAGATCGCTTCCTTCCTAGCCAGCTGCCTACCTTGCATTGTAAAATGTGATAGTAGGTAGCACACTCATAACTGGAAAATGACAACTAGAAGCATCCCCTTTTACTTACAGTCTACCCCCCTTACACAATGGGTAATTTGTTTAGACTTCTACAGTAAACTCTAACTATACCAGGAAGCTCAAACTAATGAAGTGTGTGTGATCTTACATATCACAGAATGGTAAAGTTGGAAGAGACCACAGTTGATAACCTGGTACAGCCTCAAGCAAATGTAAGTTATGAACTGGACCATGCTGGTGATATTTAAATTTTCTAGAGACAGGTTGACAAGAAAAAGGCAGAAAAAGTATAATTACAGAAGAGCCAAAGAGAATTTTATTACCTTAATGATAGGCTTGATATCAAGAATTATTTGACTATGATGAAACTATTAAAAGTATGTGAAACTGAAAGAATTAGGCCAGTATATTATTATAGCAAAATGAGTCTAGGGCAGAGAGAAAGAAAAAGGAGAAAAAAATCAGTTCAATTTTATCTGGGAAAATTTCTGACTAGTCACATCGAGAGCATTGGAGAGTCAAGGGAAAAGCCCTCCCAGTTCTGTGAAAGGATAGGGCAAAATTGGTCACTATGCAGATATTTTTTCTCAAAAAGAACAATTCTCCTCAAAGAGCATCAAAAAGAAGGATATTTTTAGGATAATAGAGGAAATACATCAATAACAGGTAGAAAATTTAATTTATACAAAGATAGTAATTCTGTTTGTTTTGTTGAATCCTTTTGTAGGATTCTGCACCAGAAGAATGTTGAGGAAAGCCATCACCATAGTCAAAAAGCCAAACACATTGGAATACATGTCAGGAGAAGACAAAAGGATTAGATGACATTTTTTATGATAGAAGTACAAGGGAGTTGTGTGTGGTATTTCAGACTACTTGGTCTGAATTCTGTTCAATTCTATTCTGTGCAATCCAGAACTCTCTATTCTTCTTAAAAAATTGGGCCACCAAATTAAATGCTATGTTTTGCCTAATTGTTACTGAAGGCCAAAGATAAAGCAGGACATCTGGAATGATATTATGCAGATTCAAACAAGCCCATGAGCTTTCATTCTATTTTAATTCCTGCAAAGACATCATTTAAAAAGGAAGGATGAGAGTGAAAAAAGCAACAACATGGAAAAGGCAACAGAGTAATCTAATTGCTTTATGTTCCTTCAATTATAAATATATACTAATTTATGCCATCCAGAATTTTCAATTAAGAGAACTATCAACAGGGAAATGGGTTGTATGTGTGTTTGTACAGGGCATCATTTTCTGTATACTGGTGGTCCAGAAGATCATGGCAATTGTGTTATGGAAGGGTTCTGCAACTCATCCGAAATGAAAGAGGAACTGTCCTTCCTTTGCAGACTTTCCTGAATATTTGTTTTCCTTCCTTCCTTGTATTATTGTTTAAGCACTCCAAACCAAAAGTCATTTCCAGTTAAAAAATATAAGTTTGTCCTTTGTGTATGGAAAGCATAATTAAATTACTGTTGCTTTAAAAGATGGAGTTTAGATCCTGTTAAGCAGATTTTTATTTGTATTGATGAATTCATTTGACATCTGCTTACTACCTAAAATATTGCTGCTATCATCTAATGACCAGACATTCTGGCTCCATCCACTGCAAGTGTCATTCAATAGCTGCTCTTTAGCACTAAATGTTGCATTACACAGAGCAATGGAGTATTATGAATTTAATATATTTTAATTATTTTTCTAATGTCACGATTGAGCATTACAAAACAGGTGTTCTAGTAAGAGTCAACAGAGTGCATCATCTATAAAGTATTTTTATTAAAACAGAAATGTTTGTGTCTAAAGTGTCTGAAAGCTTTAAAATTCATGTAGGGATATTATCCTCTGCCCAGTCATTTCCTTTGAATACGAATGCATGCAAATTTTCATTTCCTTACACAAAAGAATTTTTCAAGAGGAGTGTTCCTTAGGTTTTTCCATTTAATTTGCAAACTCTCTACTTTAACATTCTCTCTGCCATTTCTGAACACTAAAAAATAACCTATAAATAATGGAAACACTGCCAGGAATTGGACTGGAATAAAACACCACATCCTGCTGGACACTTCATTATTTTTATGAGGTGCTATGTACATTCACTATGCACTGATTCCACAGTAAATGAATTGGACTGCAAAAAAACTTGCAGGTTTGGATTAAGAAGAAAGATGCTCAACAGAAGTAACAGCAATATATGACTCTTTGAATATGAGGTACACTAATTGAGTTACTCACTAAGTAATACTATTTGATTTGGGAGATTTAGTCATTCTTTGCAGCAGTATGAGAATATTCCCCTTGGACTTTTACCCTGAAAAGGTTGACATTATGTTTCAGGGAAGAAGGAGAGAAAATTGCAACAGCCCTACTCTTTAATAAAGGTTAAAGGTCATCTTTAATGTGCACAAGCATAGTGAAATGGTGGGATGGGAGGGAAGGAGGAACTTGGACAGGCGGGAAAGTGGATGGTGATTCTCTAATAATGATGCTGTCAGAGAGCTGTGGGAAAAGGCAGGAGGCCTGAGGAGTGACAGAAGGCTTGTTTGCATATGCCCTTGTGATAGGTAGGTGGTTTCAAAGATTTAGCTTCAGCATAGACATCACAAAATCTCTAGGCAGACTGTGAGACATAGCACAACACTTTGCACAATTATTGCGATGAGGAAAGGACAGAAAACAAAGTAATAATATACATTTGTCATAAATCATATGGTAACATTAAGGCAAATTAATAAATTGTTGCAGGAAATGGGAAGCATATTTATTTTTTTATTGCATTTACTTGGGATTATTTTATTAAAAAAAAAAATTCTGAAACATTTAAGGATATTTGGTGAGAACATATAGCTAGGCTCCAAAACTCAAATTCAGATAATGGATATAAATGGTTTTCAGAAAGACTAAGCTGCCAGTGGCTCCCTTTGTCTTCATTCAGTGACAGATGATGTCTTTCTGCTTTATGTTTTAAATAGGTTTAGCTGACACAGCATAAAATAATACACTTCTGAAAATCTAACTTTATTTATTACATCTTTACTACAGTATTTTATTTGACCTACAGCATGAGAGGGGATGCTGTGTCCCAGCATGTGTTCTTCCTATAAATTTTATTTCTAAAAGTACAGGCAGGAAAGATACTGAAGGAAAGCTAATGGTCAATTATGCTGGGGAAGATCAGGGAAATACTCACTTACCCAAATGTAAGCAATTACTATGTCAGTTTTGATATCTCAGCGCATCACCTATGGTAACTTTCAAAGGAATGCAGTTCATTCTAGATGTATTGTTTTCATCTCTTTTCTGTTGGTGTTTCCCTTTAAAACTTCATACACACCTAGAAACTCCCAACATCTGTATGTATTTTGCAGCTGTCTCCATCAACCCATTTACTTGATCCCACCTTCAGAAAGATCTCATTCTTTATGCTAATTATTAATTAATTAGGAGTGGAATTTATACTTGCACAGCAGGTGATTTCTCAGCAGCCCTGGCTAACTGGAGAGGTCCCAGGTGAGCAGAGGCTAGCCAATGTGACGCCCATCTATAAGAATGGCAGAAGGAGGATTTGGGGAACTATAGCCCTGTCAGTCTGACCTTGGTTCTGGGGAACAACATGGGGCAGATTATCTTGAATGCAATCACATAGAACATACGGGACAACCAGGGGATCAGGCCCAGCCAGCAGAGGTTTATGAAAAGCATAATCCTGCTTGAGCAATCTGATCTCCTTCTATAACAAAGTGACCTACTTGGTAGATGAAAGGAAGGCTCTGGTTATTGTCTACTTGGACTTCATAAAGCTTTTAACACCATCTCCCACATTGTTCTCTTGAAGAAACTGGCTGTGCATGGCTTGGACAGGAGCAACTTTACTTTGTTGGGTAAAAACCTGGCTGGACAGCCAGGCTCAGCGTGACAGGAGTTACATCCAGCTGGGGGCCAGTCACAGCTCGTGTTTCCCAGGGCTCAGTATTGGAGCCAGCCCTGTTTGTCTTTATCAACAATTTGAATGAGGACACCGAGTGCACCTGCAGTTTGCAGATGACACCAAGTTGGGTGGAAATCTTGATCTTTTGGAGGGCAGGGAGCTTCTATTGAGGGATCTAGACAGGCTAGATTGAGGTACCAAAGCTAGCTATGTGAGATTCAGCAAGGCCAAGTGCTGGTTCCTGCACCTGGGTCACAACAATCCCAGTCAGTGCTATAGGCTGGGGGCAGTGGCTGGGAAGGCTTCCCAGTGGAAGGTTACCTGGGGGTGCTGGTCAACAGCAGCTGGACATAATCCAGTGTGTGCCCAGGTGGCAAAGAAGACCAATGGCACCCTGGCCTGGACCAACAATAGTGTGGCCAGCAGGACCAGGGCTGTCTGTTCCCTTGTATTCAGCACTGATGAGGCCACACTTCGACTCCAGTGTTCAGTTCTGGGCCCCTCACTAAAAGAAAGACACTGAGGGGCTGGAGCGTGTCCAGAGAAGGGCAGCAGAGCTGGGGAAGGGTCTGGAGCACAAGTCCTGTGAGGAGCAGCTGCGGGAGCTGGGGGTGTTCAGCCTGGAGAAAAGGAGGATCAGGGGCACCCTATCTCTACAACTACCTGAAGGAGGGTGTAGGCAGGTGAGGTCAGTCTCATCTCCCAGGTAGCAAATGGTAGGATAAAGGGAAAAAGCCTCAAGTGATACCAGGGCATATTTAGATTGGATACTAGGAAAAAATTTCTTCCCTAAAAGGATTATCATGCATTGAACCAGGCTGTCCAGGGAAGTGGGGGAATGACCATCCCTGGAGGTATTTAAAAGACTTTTGGATGTTGTTCTTAAGAACATAATTTAGTGATGGACTTGGCAGTGCTGGGATAATGATTGGACTTAAGGACCTTAGGAGCTAATCAATTTTATGATTCTATGATCAGTGGAAAGTAATTGCACAGGTCTTTTTCACTGTTTATCCTTGTATCCAAGGAGGTTTTGCTAACAAACAAAAATACATGAAATGCTCTGCTCTAAGGTCAGGATAAATACTATCTAGGAATTCTGTGACCATTCCTTGTGTTCTCAATTGGAGAATTTTTTTTTAAATTTTCCAAGGCTATAGTGGAAATGCTGTAGTATGGGAAGATGGAACACTCTACACCAACCAAGGAGAGATAGAGTCTACAAGGCAGTTGCTGTGGAAATTGTAAAGCCTCTGAGCCTTAACCTCACTGTCTGTGAAACAGATATGATAGCTATCCATCTTTCAAAGGTCCAGTCACTACATCTAGAGTAATGTTTGTATTACTGAGCCTGAGCTGGTGATGTTTAAAAGTGGGTAGAGTCACATTGCCTTTCTCTGAGAAGCCTAGTAAGATGTGCACTACGATGGGCACCATGGACTCACTGAACTGAGGAGAAACACTCCCAATGTATATATTAGACTTTAATTAAAAATATTAGCATGTGCTACATTTTTAAAATTGGCAGTAACACGGCTTTCTATTAACGAATTCATGATGAGTGTTGCTTTGTTTGTCAAGGCAGTGCAGTCTTTTCTTTACAGATCAGTTTTCTCAAAAACCATAAAAAGTGTTTGACAAAATAAGAGAATGTTCTGGTTAAAGGTGGTAAACCTTTTTCAATATGTTGTGCATGGTATTTCTTTCGAAATTTTATGACATGAATTTCTATGTTGACTCTAAAGTGTTGAAATCACTATTTGAAATGAAAATAGGACTGATTTTCTTTTCTCTCTTGTTGTACTTGATTCTGTATTTTACATTTTTGAGTGATTACTTCAACAGTGTATATCTTCCTAACAGAAATTTCATTTGTTCTGAGATATTTATAGAGAAAGTACCCCAGCAAGCAAGCAAAAGGCAAATGAAAGATTTCATGTCTGGCTAAACAATGTGAAAACTTTTTTTACCTGAAAAATATTTTTAGTTTTCATTAATAAGCACCCAGTGATTTATTACTTAAAAGTAAATGAAAAGGTTTAGGAAAATAAATCGTCACTTTTAAATACTCAGATAGCAGATCTTGATTCCCAATTTACTGGTGATATGGAGCAGAACGAAATCAGCATTTTATTTAAAATTTCAAATTTAGATTTTTAAAGGTGTATTAGGAAGAAGTTCTGTACAGGTTTGAATTGTGTGTATACATGTGCATATACACATAGTGATTTAGCTTACATACACATGTAAAAACCTACTCCTTATTTTTGCTTACAATGATAGGCTCATGAATGACACAGGAATGAACTGCCCTATCTATAATTCAGTAGCATAATAAAATCATGCATGTAAAGTAATTCCAGAATAACCCTCTTCAAGTCTTTCATTTTGCCCAAAGCATTTTACAGTCAATGCACAGCTACAGCTTGTAGTTCCTAAGATGTCATACTGCTTATACTGGTTCAGAAATTGAACGGAATATGACCTAAACTACTAGAGGGACCAGACATTTCAACTGTTGTATTTCATAGCAACAATGAATTCTACATATATAATTTCTATTGCAGTCGTATGTATTCAGATCTGTTAGCTAGATCTGGATGTCAGAATCATGACTGATATTTGGACAAAATCCTAATTCAGTGTCCGAGCCATCAGCTGGAGTAAGTCTTTAACTTATGTTGAATCTTGCATAGTATTGACCACAAGACATTATTTTTTGCAACTTTATGACTTTATAACATCTCTTATTTCTTCAAATACATAAATAAAACATAATTTCAATTACATTTCCTCAGATTTTGAACAGAGAAATGAAATTATTGCGTCTTGAAAATATTTTACATTAAAGAAAAGGTTTTGAGTTTTAATGTTTTGCTTTGTTGACTAAAGAAGTAAGCATCATATTTCTCAAACAGCAATACTAAAGCTTTGAAGTCTTTTAGCAGTCAACTTGTTTAATGAGAGAACATAAAGTGGCTCATGCTCAAAAACATATTTTCCTTCATTGAATAATAATCAACTATTTTCAAAACTTCCATAATGAACCAGTGCCTTTTTAGTTTTAGTTTAAGACTGCAGTACAATTTATCTTTCAGATTGTTCCATTTATATAGCACATTCATTATTTGCATTTAGGAAGAGGAGGAGAGATGATCACATAACTTACACCAAAAAATACCAAAATAGTTATGCTTAAAGTATATAACAAAACTTACCTTCATAGATAAATATTTCTAAGTGTTCAACAATACAGAATTCTAAAAGAGAGAAATAATATACACTCAGGAAATAATTAATCACTTTTTCCTTGTAAAACTCTGTGAATTCTGTCATTAATTCAAATTTAGAGTAGCAATTGAGAGAAGCAATTAAAGAAATCTGTATAAAAATACATGTATAGCTTGCAAAAACCCTTCTAACTATATTAAAGCCTTCTTCCATCACAAGCTGTACAACAAAACCACACTGACTTCAACTAAGGATCCAAATAATATAAAGGTGAACACTGGCAACAATTTGAAGGATATTGACAGTTTTGTAATTCAGAAGTCTTTGCCTGCGTGCAGTGTTTTCCACTTGTGTTTCTCTTTCAGCATTGAAGCTATATACATACAGACGTATCAAGTGAATACTACCAATCGTTCAGTACTAACAGTTTCCCTTTAACAGCTCTAATACCTTTTCCTATAGTCTAGCTGTAGTATTTATGCGTATTTAATCATGGCAAATGTTGATAAAAATAAACAACAAAGCAAGTACCTTTTGTCAAAAGTCTCTTTTTTGCCTATATTTAGTTTTTGTTGTTTAAAGTACTTTGTGCGTCCTGGGCAATCATAGCCATCCTCAGCTGGGAATATTTTTCTATTTCAAATGTTTAGCCCTAAAAACATTAGCCCTAAAACATTAGAAAAAATGTTTTTGTTCTGAACAGTCCCCACTGTCCCTCTCCCCTTAAATCAAAGAAAACACTGCAAGCCTGAAAAAACACCAGGTATATGATGATCCCCTTCCTAGAAGGATTTTCTTTCTCAGGTAGGTTGCTTGTATTGCCTGTTCTGTTCACAACCAATGTGGTAAGACCTCAAGGAACAAAAAGCAGATCTTAACTTTTCTAAAGAATAAAGATACTCAATTTTCTCCTGTACTAAGAAGTGGCATTGATTAAATGTATTTTAAAGGATATTTATTGACTGCTATGTTACAGAGCAGGCAATATCATTCAGTCTTATTTTCCCTTAAATGCTGAAGGCAGAGCTGAACAAATGGTATAAATTAAACCAGTAGGAATTAAAATCTACATTATATTGAAAATTAGACTGTTGGTGCTTAAAGCTCTTGTTCTCAGTTTCTCCCATTTTGACTTTTTCCTAATCAATTTCAGATGGCAAATACATTCTTTAAAGTCTTTTAAATGGCATGGTGATGAGTCTTTGCAGAAAGTGGCTTAGGTAATCTAAATGTTCCCTTATATCTTGACAGATATATGCTTATTGTAATTACTTACTTTGTGTCCTGTACATGGAAAGACTGTGAATCTCAGAAATAAAGTACTATGTAATGAATTAGCTCCAGTGATAACTACGCTTTTTATTGTACAGCAGAGTAAACAGCTATTAATTTAAAACACGTAAATTGGAAATCTGAGAACCATATCACTCGCTGTAGTGGGATATATTTCCACAGAACGTGATTACTTCTATAATTCTTGAATATATAAGAATTGCTGTGAAGCGGAACAGTCAGACATTCCCATTAAGAGGCATCAACTGCTACCTCATTAAAGGACGAAAGACTCCGTGGTCATGGGAAGAATCTACAAGTCATTCCATTTCTAAATTAAAACCTGGAATAGTTTGAGGATAATGAGAATAAAGATAAAGATTTGAAAGCTTATTACTTCCTATGAAGAAATAGCATATTCAGCATATGTTTGAAAGGGATGTAATATTATGACAAACCCCTGTACAGCTTAAAAACTCTTGCAACTGGCCTCTGAAAAGTGGGCATGCTTTTAATTGAGGGGGAAGGGAAAGGAAAGGAAAGGAAAGGAAAGGAAAGGAAAGGAAAGGAAAGGAAAGGAAAGGAAAGGAAAGGAAAGGAAAGGAAATTGAAACCTGATTCAGTATGTCACAGAAGGATATACGACCTGAAAGTTCTTACGCATTTAAAGATACACTAATATATATTTTTCAGTTCTTTAGGGTTATGCCAGAGCTTATGCTTTGGTTATCAGTAGCTACCAGTGGTTGTTTATGACATTAGATGCTACTTGGCAGAACAGAGAGGAATTGCAGGCAGCACAACTCTAAAATCTCCTTTCTTAAACTGTCTTCAGAACAGCTGCCCACTATTGGGGTTCTGAGCTGCCCTCAAGAGACCTCTAGGCGCTTCTTTCACTCAGCACCCATATGAATGAGTTTTAGGATCCTGATTTAGGAAGTCGGGATTCTGCAATGGGAAAGAAACATATCTCTTTTATATACCAGGATATATAACTTAGGCACTTTGTGTATGATTCTGAAAATCTTCATATATACAGTTAATTTTTAGAAAGGCAGAGCACTTGCAAAGATTTACTAAATAAGAATTTTTCTCTTTGAAAACTACACCTTTAAAAAACTCTTTTCCATACTACTGGTTAATATTTTTAAAAATATTTTCCTTTAAATTTAAGAGCATAGATCACCACATAATGTAGACTAGTAAGACAAAATAAAGCAAAAATGTTATATAGCCATGTATCATGTAGAGAAAGTCACCTTTGTCAAATTTTACTGTAGAATTTTGAGTATCCTGAAAAAATGATAACGCCGTTTGATGCAACATAATACACATTAGCAAACTCTTTGAGCAGTCAGTTTTGTTAATGTAACTTGATAGCTTGGATTTGCACACTGAAGAGGCAGCTTCAGGCTTGGACTAGCTGTGATGTCTCTCCTGGTTATTCTTTTACTCTTTTAGTATGCAGTGCCATGCATTAATTTAAATTCAGTATTTGGTAATGGCCAGAACATAACAGAGGTTCAGTGAAGCTCATTATCAGAGACTCCAGGATGCACAGAGTCCCCTGCTAACTCCTTACTTTTCCAGTCCCAGGTCCTGACTGGGGGCTGTCCTGAAGATTCCTCCTTCCCAGCTCATTGTTAAGGCCTGTGCAGTTCCTGCCCTAAAGCTCTCTCCTTTCAAACTTACTGCAAGGGTCTCAATATTTTTTGCCCCCAGGCTCTATTCTTTCAGACTGATCATCAGGGTTTGAAGAATGTTGCCTCTGGGTTGTCTCTTTTCAGTTGAAATTTCTGAACTGGATCTCTTGCCGCCCTCAGATTTTCACCTTTCAGCTTCAGTATTTGTGTTTAAAGACCCACTGGCTATAAAAGACTTTCCATTTTAATATTTTCTTGTGTCATGCTCCAGTTAGAGGTAGTTGCATTGCTCTTATTGAAGATCTCTCCCTTTTTACATTTCTCAATATTCACCAAGCTGCTTTGCACAGGATTTTACTATATCTCCACTTCTACTTTTACTCTGTGTTGCAATATAGTGAGAATCTTCACTGATTATTTATTTAAGAATTTTTTGAAGTCACTTGCAACTTTTGCTTGTATTTGAACATGAAAACTGTCATCAATTGATCTCAGTGTTAAACTGCTTCAAAGTGAATATGGACACATGCAGCCTTTCCAGGAGAATTTTTTGTCCATTACTTTTCACCCAGAAGTAATTTACATATCTGAATACTTGAAGCTCAAATTGAAAAGATATTTGTCTTTGTTGCCCTTAACAAAGACTTGCAATTTAGGTTCCTGAATTCAGTATTTAACATCAGACGCTATTTAACGCCGACCCTGACACCTGTTACAAGAAGCTCACTGAAAATGTTGAATGAATTTCAGTGGGACAGGAGCCTCTCAGGGACAGATTTATCAAGTCAGTAAAAATGTTAATAGGATTCTAAATTGACTTATAGAAATGCTCACTTATCACGTGCATAACTTTATTTTTAGAAGCTGAGGTTCCTTAGCTGTAAGGACTGCATGGATCAGGATGCAAGGATGGCTCAGAGCATAAGTTTTGATTTATTATTATTCAAGATGGATAAATATATAATGCATGTGCCAAACACAAAAGCTGTTTTGGATTGTTCTTTGGGGTTTTTTTCAATTGGGTTGTTTTGTTGTTTTTTTTTAACCTAGTGATAACTTCTTACAGGAGGCAACATCTGGGGTGTGCTTAGCCATCTCCAGAACACATTTCAATCCATTTCCCTCTACATATTTGACGTAGTGAAAAACCAAATTCTTTAAATCTAGAACTACATTCCCATTTACCTTACTATAACAGAAGTGTTGTTTTTGTGGGTTTAAAATCACTTGCAACAGCCCCTTGGGGTATTAATGATTGATTGGAGTCTGTTGCTTTTATTTCCCTTTATTGCAATCACTTTGTCATATTTCATTGAAGTAAGGAAGAGCTAGGCTTTTTTTTTCTTAATCTGTTTAAAAATATAAATAATAAACCTAGATTATCTAGATTTATTATTTGTACTTGTTAAATTTTTCTCCAGGTAGTTTAAAAGGGTCATGGGTTGTGGGCATTTAAGAACCTGAGTGTTTTAACACAAAAGTAGCCATCAGACAGTAAGTAATTGTTATACATGGTGTGTTTCACAGCAGGTTTCTATGGAAATATGATTTGTATTGCCCATTAAAAGTTCAGTGTCATTGCTCTTTTATCAAGGTAAGCTATATCACATTACCTCACATATCGTATGGGATGCTTGGAAAATAACACTGGACAGCTGAAATGCAGATATCTATTGCCTTACAAAAATCTGCAAAAGTATTTTTTAATTCTTGAAAATAGAATTTAGATTCCAAGTCATGTATGTGTAGAAGAAAATCCCAGTGTCTGATTTATCCTCATTTTTCAGCCGATGTGAATGGTGCAAGGCTATGGGGGAAAAAGCCAACAAACTTGAAGTATTCCTAAAATAAATAAATAAATTATGGGGTTTTGCTGATTTATATTAAGCATGCAATTTGATTTTCCTGATTGAGTACACAGCAAAATGCAAAGCTATTTTTTCCAAAAATATGTTCTGTGAGACATCTTGTTCAATGAATCACTTATGTGATCACTTGTTATATGAATCACTTCCTAATTAAAGTAAGATTTCTTTTTTAAACAATTATTAATTCCATTTAGAAGAACAACTAGTGTGCATTCAGCAGCATACAGTCACCAGTATATGAAATGATAAATGGGAAAAGATTTTTTCTATTTTTTTTGTAGGTAAGCTAATTTTACAAAAAATGTTTGAAAAAGGAATGTGTCTGAAATGCTAATAGGCCTTTGAAAATTCTGTTTAGTCTTGTTCAGGATCTCAGATTTGAGAATTCAATGTGTTTAACCTTTATTCATTTTTTCCCCACACTGGGGAGTTTGTTAGGTTTATGCATGTTGGACTAGGCTGTGTCTTTATAGACCTCTCTTTTTGATACTCTTTGAAAATACCTAAATGACTGATACCTCCAGGCTCTGACCTCTCATTAAAACCTCAGACCATTGTTCTTGTTTGTCATACTTTCTGTTTTACAGGTGATTTTTCCCAATGACCTCTATTCTGTCTTTTCATCCAACCTTTTGAATTCAATCACCTTCTTTTATTTATATTCAGTCATTGCTAATAGGAAAAATACTATTTCAAAATGTTCTCTTGGATTCCTTGCAAATTTTGAGCATCTGATATGAATTATCATGGAACCTCTGTTTATCTATTTGGCATAGTTTAAGAATAGTGTTCTCCATTTTAATACATCCACTAAAAATGTCATGTGCCGCTTTGCCTTCCTGCCCCCTCCAACTGGAGCCACAAAAGGCAAAGATTACAGATTGAGGTAAGAAAAATTTATTGGAAACAGCAATAAGGTAAGCAAACTAAGAGTAACAACAACCATATTAATAATAAAAGGTAAAAGAAAAAGGAAACTATTTAAATGGAAAGCCTCTACAATAAATAAATAGTGGACCACTCCATCTGCCAGGTTGTATTAACTGAAAGGAACCACATCTCCTCAGAAGAGAGTCCCTTCCTACCACCCCTGACAATGACACGAGGTGGTGCAGAATAACATCCAGGCCCTGGACATGCCCCTCCTGGCTACTGCAGAAAAATTAACGCTGTCCTGGCTAGAACCAGGAACTGTCACAGAACAGATACAATGGACCAAGCTATTCTGAGATAATATACATTTATTTAGAAACAAGATTTGTCTTACTTGTCCCTATTATACTAAGAAATGCTATGTTAGGACACACCAGATTAAGATTTATTTGAAGTTACTTTCTTAAGGTAAGTACTTCTTTGTGTTACAGTGCAGTTGTCTCATTTTATGGGCAGGTTGTTTTTGATGAAAACCAATACAATTCTATTGAAGACAATTAGAATAAATTTTGCTAACAATTAGACAGCAAAATTTTCTACATCAGCCTTTCTTTCATGAATAAGAAAGACCAGTTGGACAAAGGCATTAATGAAGAAATTTATCATAGAATATGCTCAAAATCTGAATAAGCAAATTAAAAAAAAATTAAACTTACTCTTGTAAGTGTAAGTAATTAAACTTACTCTTGTTGATGTCCCTCTCTACTGCAAAATCTACTGCTAAAATTTGTGCATATGACTGCTGAGAACTTACATTACTTTGTATGGAAGCAATATATACAGCTTTTGACACACCAAACTATAATTAAGGCATGCAATTATTTTCCTTTTTTTTGTTTTAGTAGTCATAGCTACAACAGTAATTTAATCTTCAATATTTTATTGCTATTTAAATACAGTGCACTTAGGGGTATCCTGTTACGAAAAAGGTATGAGATTCAACACGTGGAGAAAAAAGGTGCTGATATAACTTTAACTATGTTCTAATATACATTAATACATTAATTAATAATACCCATGCTCCTATAAGAATTCATCAAAGAGTTGTTTTTTTAGTGCCTAAACTTACAAAGATGACAATCAGAGCCAGGCAATAGCAACAATATGCTCCCTTGTAATCCATTATTTACTGTTACTTTACACTTCTGAAAAATGATTCTTTTGATGATTTTTATCAGTTAGTTTCATTCTTACAATAAAGTAGAACAAATTTGAAAATGCTGCCTTTGAAGACTTCTTTGAATCACATGAGTACGTTCGTCCATCATGATGAATTACAAGGTCTCAAAGAGACACATGGCTACACAAACCTGTAAGGATATAGGTGGATATTTTTTATGGTACTTCAGAAAGATGAATTTTATAATTTTAAATTTTCTTTTTAGGAATGTCATGTGATTTCACCCTACTTCGTTTTTCTCAAATAGCTGAGGATTTACACTTTTAAATTTAATTTAAGCTATGACAGAACACAATCTATTGCAGTCAGAAACAGGATGGTATGTTTGCTTGTTTACTTTTGCACCATCTCTAGACACAAATATCAATTTTATTTTCCACAGAAGTGACTTTTCTTAAGGAATAGGCACTGAAACAAAACGTAGACTCCTCTCTAGCAAAGGGAGCTGGCATTAAAAATATTAGATTTTGGTTACACCTGTCATAATCACTGAGATATAGGAATGAACTGCTGTATTTTAAGTGATATAAAAAAATAACTACATTATTTTCTCAATACCTTATAAAGAAGCAGTAGTCTTTTAAAGGTTCAGTACAACACAACCCATGTGTCTTACATTTGCAAATGCTATCTATGATGATAAAGTAATACAAAATTGAGGGCAAGACAAGTCCTGAACTAAAAGTCCTGAACTTATTTAGTTCTGGCCCTTTATGCATGAGATCAAAATATAAAGCTCAAGTGACAAGCAGATGGACTCAAAACTCATTGGTCTATTTTGAAAGTAGCATTGATTTCTCCTCATAGCACTTCTGGTTTGTCCAACACTTGTAAGAAAGATATGATGGTTTGTTTGGTTTTTTTTGTTTTTGCAAATATCCAGGTTCCTTCCTATATGAATATCAAATATTTCTGTTATATAGCTATGTATGTACAGAAGAAGGAAATCTAACAAAAGAAGACGTGTACACTGTGGGTGTCTTCATCTAAGGTAGTTTCCCTAGACTTGTCTTACATATATTTCTAGAGCATCATCCATCTCACTTCCAGGCAGTTATTGAAGCCAAAATTATACAGAGTATGTTCTAAAAGTGACTAGTTTTCTTTTCTTCTTTACAAAGGGATCTGGGATTACCTGCAAGGATATAAATGAATAGAATTAGATATGGGCAGTTAGTTGAGATGAATATCCACCTTACTTGGCTGAAGCTTTTGTTAAAATATATTTTGTAAATTAGAATAACTCTATTGACCACAATAAAGCAAGATGGTTGGTTATACAAGAAAGAGAAGCTATGACTTTTATCCAAAAAGACAGAAATTTTCACAATCTTGTGATGACCATAAGTAAATAAGTTTAAAGAAATGGGTAAGTATGACACATTTTACCATATACTCTTTTTAAACAGAAATTTAAATTATTACAAAGTATAAGCATACATACTACGAGTCAGAATGAACTGACACTGAGCTCAGCTTTTGACCAGACTGTTCTCCTTTTGACCTCAGCAGGCAACTGTGGTAGGGAAGGAAAGGATTTCCATTGTGTCTACTAGAACTGACCCTCTCATTTCTGCGCAGACTGAACACTGCCATCCTCACAGGGCAGACCTGCAACACTTTGCATATTAAACACCCCAGGAATGCCTCTCTCTTTTTTAAAAAGTGTCTAAAATTTTTTCCACTGCTGTGACTTCATCCTCTGCAAAACAGACTTTTTTTTGTCATTTGCCTCCTTCTACCATAGCAGTTTATGTCATAGTGCCTCTGGGAGAAGAGCTTTGCCTCCTTAATCTATCTACACTGTAATTTATCCTTTGAGGTGATGGTCCCTACAAAATTAAAACCTGTACTGAACTAGATTAAAAAAATGCTTATCCTCTGAATATACTGAGAACAAAATAAACTACTTGAGTGCAAATCTGAAATGATTAATCATAAAAAAATGCATGAAGAAAAATAAAGTTATTTTAAATAATCAGAATTTCAATACATTATATTTTTCATTCAACTTTAATAGAAAATATTATATCTTAATCTTTTAGAATGCGCTTTACTACGCACGAGGTTTGAAACAACAAAAAAACCATCTGAACCCAGAAAACAAAATATTATCAGTAAAATTATGAAAATACTCTTCTGTGACAGTTAAGTTTTTAAAATTAATTTTTCAAGGCATTTTATTAATGCCCTATCATATAGGTGGGATTTTTTTCATATTTTATAAGTGTTTTTCAGCAAACAAATAATTAAATGAAATTTTAAATGACAAGAGTAATAAAATAGTTGACCATAGTAGGATGACCTAGGATATCACTGGATATTGATATTAGACTGGCATAATGACCTTTTGCTACCTTATCTTGCCTATCTTACTATGAAGTCTCACCCCAAGATTCCCTTTCTATGCCCGTCTTCCTGATCTTTCATCTGTGAAAGTGAAAAAGCACCACTTTTTCCCCTCTTATTATAGTTCAGCCTTCACGAGAAACACTTCTAGAATCTCCTACACTAAATACGGTATCATATGCAATTTACCATTCAAAACTCTGATTCCTGGTAATGTCATTCTGAAGTGTGCACACCCCAAAACTATCTGCTTTGAGTAGATATCCCTTCAGATATTTGGAGTTAACTTCTGAAAGCTCTGGCTTATGAATAATTCACATTCTTATCAGCATCTCCAGTAACATATCTATAAACTGAAGAGATTTTTTTTAATACTCTCTTAAATTTTTTTAAATCCTTCTTTCTTTGTAGCAATTAAGTGATATCTTAAATATGTATATGTATATAGTTACATTTTTTTACTTACATTTAAGCATATATGCTTATAATAAAAAGAAGAATGTTATGGTTATCTTTACCAGATGGTGCAGCCTTTGCGAAGATAATTGTACAACATTCTTGAAATAATGTGTGTATTTTAAGATGATAATATGCATTCTTTGCAGTCCAGAAAAAAAAAAATCCATATTCCTCTGAAACAAGTTTTGAGTGAATGATGTGCAAGTTTTCAGTACCTGTTGATACAACTGGAAAGAAATACACTAAATTTTTCATAGGGACTGTTGAAGTCTTAATGAGTTGGGCAGCATAAAAACAACAAAACATTAAGATCTGCCATGAGGAAAATAATGCTACCATTTATTTTTTATTTAACACAACCAAGCTTTTTAGTATTTTATATACTTGATGTAAATAAACCTAAAGGTTTTCCTTATACCACACCTGTCTGGTTTAGACATCAGAAGAAACAGAGCAAATGCTCTCATCTCAGTGTGGTGTGTGATAAATATACCTCATGGCTATTCGTAAAATCTTAGAATTGTTGGAGTTCAGGCAGTTGACTGCTCCATCAATTGGTGATAGATATTCTGTCATTGTCATGCCTTATCTCACCATGCTCAATGCTTTTGAGCTCTCAGAAACATATTTCAGCTGTAAAAGATTCAGGAAGCAGAGAGAAATATAAAAAAAAGCTTTATATATGCTCAGAACTGGGCATTAGACATGCAGGAAAGGTGAAAGGTATTTTTTTTTTCTGGTAGCATGTGAACTTAACTCCCCCTTTCTATGCAGCCCTCTTCCTGTGTATATGCTGAGAGACAAAAAAAAATGACCATTCTCTTAACTTTGTTGCAAATCACTGCTGAGTTTTGTCTGTATTGTATCTGTCCCAGAGGTAGAGGATGCGTCCACAGCATCATTTTAATTCAAAAAAAGAGTGCATGTTTTAGCTGAATCTCCTTGTCATTCCCCTTAACTCTGCTCTGAGTAACATCCCAGAGCAGCCTTGGAGAATATGAAATAGGTTCTTGTTGGAGGAAGTACATTTGTGTTTCAGCAGCGCACTTAATGCACTGTAACAGTTAGAAGGCATTCCTGAATACAAACTTTCTCACATAGGTAGAAACCTAATTTTTAAGAAGCTCTTAAATTTTTTCTCAAGCTGTGATTTGCAAGGTAGAGGGCAATGCAAGAGCTGCACCAATACTAGTACTTGACACTGCTGCTGTCTACTAGCAAATGTTCTAGCTTTAAAATGAAAAGCTCAGTTTTCTTAGCTGATGTATTTCTTTCCACTAAAAGCAAAAAAAAGCTTCAAGAATTTCAGGTCTTTTCCAGCTTTAACAATTCAATTATTATATTTCTTAAGATAACTGTCTTCACCAGTTATTTTAGAGCCATTGGTGTTGTGTTTCCTTTGTGTCCTGTCTTCCTCATATGCTTATGCTTTCTCCACTGTTTGTAATCTCATTTATTAGTATCTTAAGATCATGTCAATTCATTCAAAAATAGCACAATGTTTTATTTTGTCAAATCTTTTGCATTATTTTGCATTTAAAAGAATCACAGAAACCATGCTGTGAACTCAGTCACATAATGAGTTTTATGGAAGCTCTACCAAGACTGGTGGTACTTGGAATTTTATCTAATGGAAACATGGAATGTTTTTATATGAGATGAAGTTTTTTAGCAGACTTTTCTGCAATTTGTTTCCAGTGTGTAATTTAGTATGTAATCTGTATAATATTGTGTAGATATAGTTACAAAAAAAAAAAAAAGTCAAACATTGCTGTAAAGGCTGAAATGCAATAAAGCAATAAAAAAGTAAATGTAATTGTTAACATACCAAAGTTGATCTGTATTTGTTAAGATGTGAAGAGTGAGATGCTTCTGCTGGAATTAAGGTGCAAGTGAGATAATATGCCAAACTCAATAATACAGATTTTATTTAACAATGAATCTGAGGTAGACAGAGAGAAAAAAATATAAAAGAGGGAGGAGAGAAAGAGAGAGATCAAGCAAAAAATAGCCATAGTCCTGTTGGTCTTTCTTGGTCTTTCTTCACACTGGGCTTCTCGATGGTGGGGGTCCTGAGGTCATTCAAAATTTTTCCCTATTTAAACTTTTTAGCAAACAAAGCTGATTTCAGCAGAGTTGCTGAGTTACCTGTTCTTGTGGCTCTTAAATTCTGCATTCTTTGTGTCCATTACCAGTAGTACATTCTTCTCTCCTAGGTTTGTTATGTTCCCCCTAGCTCTGAGACAACAGCCAGACAAGAGTGCCAGGTTTATCTCATCTCTGGTGTGGGGGCTTACCCACGAAGGCACATTATGGGGGACAGGTGGTTTGGTGGTGGGCTGGTGGTGGCACATGCCCTCTGATCTTTCTTTGACTGTGAAATGTGTGTGAGCAGTTACTTCCCTGCATGCTTTGCCAGTGGGAATTTTTCTCTGGATGTGTTACCAGGATGTGCCAGCCAGACCTCACCTGTGCCAGGCCTGGAGTTAACACCATCCTGTCATTCCATTCTGTGCTTATGTCATGGTAAAGTCCTTCTGTGGTCTAAAGAGTGTTTGACACAGACCACAGTGCTCTGTTAGTCCTTATGGTACTTAAATAACAAAACAGAAAAGCTGAAATGATTCTTCTCAGCTTTCCTCAGATTAAAATTTTATCCAGTCAAAATTAGTCGGTTTCGTTTTTAACAGGCCTGATTTTTGAAACAAAGCTGTTTCACCAAGGATTTTTCAACCAACTGTATTTAAGAGTAAAACTAACAACACTGAGAAAGCTTTTTCTAATTGATGACATAGACTTGAATTAAAAAATTTAGCTGTAAACAATTCCTACATTTTTACCATAACCATGGAAATTCTACAAGATATGTTACCTTGACTGTTTCTTGATTCTAGATTCTACATCAGTAATTACTTTATATATTATTATGGAATCACAAGATACTGGGAATGTAAGCTTACAAAAGACTCAAAGAAGAACTGTTTCTTCATCCTCATTTTTAATAACTAATTTAGCTGTAATATCCTAATTACAGCTATCTGATAGTAATACAAATATCTTATAAACTAAAACAGAGATTTTTCCACATGCCCAGTTGCAGTGCAAACAGCTGTGCATTTTAGGAAGACTTTTATCCTCTAAAGCATTCCTTACCCTTATAAACATTTGTCTTTTCTGCATTTTGAAGTGGTATTTTCTCTGTATTCTCAGGAGAGAACTATATTTTTTTATTATTTTCCTCTGTTTCATAGATTCAGGTTGGTTTTTTTTTTTTTTTTACAATTGTTGCAATTAAGAATTGAGTGATACCTCAGCAGTCACAAAGCTATTTGTATTTTACTTTTGTTTCATACTCAGGAGACCTGCACATGCGTGTCAGTAGTTTTGTCATATGAAACTGAGAGCTGGACTTTACTCAGTTTAAAGCAGTGTTGGGCACCTAAGGGTATTTGTTAACATTTTTAGAGAGACAAAGATGGAGACGATGCTGCAGCTTGATTTTGTAAATCAAGTATTTGAACTCAACAAAGGATATGGAATCTCTGGATATGTATAAGATATGGAAAAGAATATTAATATGGAAAGGATAAGGAAAAGTTTCATGACATGATGCACTGTGGACATGATCCATGTCCCACTGAAGCTAGAAGGAGATTTGTAATTGATTTAATTGGAAACTGGAACTGTTCTTATCAGTCATCCGTAAGTAGGAGAATTGTACAAGCTTTTAGATAACAATGCTGATACATTTTGTGCTGAGGTGTTCTGCATGTTAATGAAAATTTGCTGATGGTGCCATGTCTGTAAATATTTTTTAGTATCTTTTTTTTTTATATAGAAGACTATGTTTTTGAAACTTCCAAACCTTTCCTCTGTCCTGCCAGTCTGAAGAAATAAGGTCCGGTCATTTAGTATAAATTCCTGCATTCATTGAGATTTACATAGTAACCTGAGGATCTTGACTCCTACAAAAAGTGCATTTTGATTGCATAGACAACCTCCCTTTTTTTTTGGTGGAAAGGAGAGAATCCACTTCTGATTACACCTTGGCTCTGGTATCACATGACACCAGTGCTGATAAATTCAGTAGCAGTCCAACATGCCCTTCGTTAGACTGGTTGTATGTATACATGAAAAGATGACACATTGGATTTTCCAGGTTCCAAGAAAATCAGAATCACTGCTAAACGGAATTGTAGAAGTACAAAGAGCTAGAAGTTGCAACACCTACGCCACAAGCTAACTAGAGCCTAACCCAGCCACTCAAGGACAAGATAAATGAACTTTTGCTGGAGCTCAAGGAAGGAGAGGAGGGGGTAATACAAAGCTTCACCACATCTGGATTTCATGGTATCTATCACTGCTGCTTTAAAGATATTTGAAAAATTCACAATGAGAACATGATTTGGCTTTTCTTTCCATCACTTCCTCCTGGTGGCTGTGAAAATACAGTGACTATATTGGATGTGTTTACTGGAGAGAAAGAGTTAGAATGAGAGAAAACTTTATCGAAAGAAAGCAGCACCAAATTCTGTTTTATGCCATTAATGACAAATACTAATGACTGAATCATAAATAGAAAAAAAATATGATTGTACCTCCTTTTTTTAGTGCTTTGATAATATTAATGAATGGACTTGAAGCTTCTGCTATTCCTATTGAATGGAAGAACAAAAAAGCTATCTTTTCAAGAAAATTAAAGAAAATAAATCCATCTGCAGACCACAATTTTCTCCATCCCTTTCGTGTTTTGTATGAAATATAACACTTCAGAATTAGCTGTGAAATAATAAACACACTGGTGTAAACTGAAGAATCGAAGTTCAACAAAAGGGACTGCTACAATAAAGAGAATTTCTTCTTTCACTGCACAGATGTCAGAACATGTTGCTCTTCTCCTTAACAAATCAGAGAAAAATGTCATCAAGGAAGATTATGTGTTTTGAAGGAGTTCTATTGGTATTATTTTGAGATAGAAGATACAGTCCTGTAAGGTATTGGGCATTTCTAGAAATAATTTTTAAAAAAAAATTATTCAGTGAAAACAAATGTTGGCAGCATGATACATTATTTCTGCATGTTCTTATATTAAAAAAAAAAAATTAAAACTGCAAGATCATAGGAAGGTGGGAAAGGACCTCGGGAGGTCATCTATTTCAACTTCCATGTAGATATATATTTCAAGACCATAATTGTCACTTACACATTACCATCAGTTTCTGCATAAGTAATATATAAAGTTATATGTGTCGAATCCCTGTGATAAAACCTAAGAAGATCAGATATAGCCAGGATCACTTGAATATATTTGGGGCTTGGAGTACACTATCACTTGTGGGTTTTTATGCTGCACTGGGAAGAAAAACATTTCAATATTTGGTTCAGATTTGGAATTGGAGAAAAATCAGAACACAACTGTGAATTGCAATAAGCTGACCAGATTTTCCTCCAGGTTGTCAAAATAAAATCAACATAAAAAAATAAAATGTATTTAGGAAAAGCCAGATAGTTTGATGCAACTTGAATTCTCTATTAGAAAACTCTACTCAAAAGAGAAGGAGAGTAAGGAAATATAGAAGAGGTAAAAATTCCAGCTATACCCTGAAAGAACCATAGAATCATAAAACGGTTTGGTTTGGAAGAGACCTTGAAGATCATCTAGCTTCAACCCCACTGCCATGGGCAGGGAACATTCCACTAGGCCGGGTTACTCAAAGCCCCATCCAGCCTGGCCTTGAGCACTTCCCGGGGTGGGGATATGGGACTGTTTACTGATTACTAGTGATTGTTGTACTCCTCCTGGATCAGGGATGTCTATTTCAAAGGAAAAGAGATGTTTTTAACCAAATGCAAGTAATTTGGGAATCCTTGCCCTTTAGTAAAAATATTTCCAGTTAAACTCTGTCAGTTTTCTCAATTTTCTCTCATTCCCCAGTGAATACAGTTCTCTTCACTATTCAAAATTACGTTGCTGTCATGGATTATGTCAATGTTAACCTTCGTTATACATTTTCAGTTATAGGTTTTCATGAATGGAACTGAAAACAAAAGAGGAAGAAAATCTCAGAGCGAGTGGGATAAAAGCCCTTTTATTAAATTGCTCCTTCTCATTCTGGTGAAGTCCCACTTTATCGTATTTTTCTCTTTCCCTATTACACTCTACATCTGTACTCTTTAATGGCATTTTACAGAAGACAGATTTTTATTTCAAAAATTTTAGCTTGCACTGAAGGAATTTTAAATGCGGCCTTCTATTTTTTTCTTCCTTCTTTTTTCCTCATGAGTATGTCTTCATGGTCATGATCTGGAATATTAAAGCTGTGTGACTGTAGGTTGTAGCACTACTGACATTTAGTATGAATTTTCAACAAGGAAATACAGATGAAATAATGACATCTTTTTATGCCAGTCCTTTTGACATATATCTTACAACCACAGATAAGCACCTGTAAACTGTTCAGACAGAACTACATGCATTTGGCACACCTATGAGCACAAATCTTACATTCCTACATTTTCATGGTTAAAAAATCTTTCAGTAATTGCATTGAATTAAAAATCTTGGGCTTTTGTAAATTTTGTTACAGATAACTAATCTGCTTCTGATGGTTGTTGACAATATACTCAACATCTGTTTAACTGATATCTTTCTTGGGTTACAAGAAAGACATTCAACTCTTTCTCGAGTTGAGTTGTTTATTAAAATAGTTTTATTTATAGAGAAATGCATCTATTTCTGAAAGGAGACATAAAATTCTATCTATGAGCTCTAGCAATAAAAAGGCATGCTGAAAGAAATTCAATATATATTGCATTTTAGTTTTATTTCTCAGGTTACTTAAACTTGGAAATAGTTGATCATAAATTAGTTACTGTCCTGTTGTCCTGAAAATATAAAGTGGCCTTTTTGTGATTATGTTAAAGAACTAGAAAGAAAACATAATATCACAGTGGTTCACTGAATTTACTGAACTTTTAACTCCAGAAAATCTGCTCTCAATTTCTGCCTTTTTTCCATATCTGAAAATAATTCCAACATTCACTCTTGATCTCCAGTATATAAGGAAAGGCCATCCTGTAATATCAGTGAATTAATTCTGCAGTTTATGACAGCATCAGTATAATTTAAAAATATTTTTAAAGTAGGAATGACAGCAAGAAGTGCACTGAGGAATTTAATTCCCTTTTAAACAAATCTGAGTATGCTAAATGTCACAAAATGGTGCTAGAAGAGAAGGACTTGCTACATACCAAAAATAAACTCCTCAACCAACAAAACCCAAAAAACTAACAGGAAGTAATGACTGGAAATTGAAACTTATCTGATTTAAGTAGAAAAAAACCACTTTTTTTTTCTCTGTACTATGTTTTCTCAGAGTCTGTCTCACATAAGTAGTTCAAGACTGTCTTCAGAAGCAAGCAGTAGATTTCACTACAAGCAGCTGTTGCGGCTAGTATAAAACTGACTGAGATAACTATCTAGTATCCTCACTACAGCTATTCTGGAGAATTTTACTTTGTAACAGATGCAATGCAAGCCTGTGAACTGCATCGGTACCCACCATTCTAAGGCTCTCCACCTGCAGGAAAAGCATGTTTGGTACAAATGTCTTTGGACAAGTAAAGTTCTTCAGCATGTATAAAGCAAGAGGTCAGGTGGTGGTAGAATTGCTCTCCGGCTCTGAAAACTGGAAATCTCACTCGTATAAATAGCTTGTGTAAATAAAAGTCAGACTACTCAGGGTGAGCTGCTGCCATGCTGAAGTCTTTGCAGGATCAAGATGTAGATGATGATTGCCAAGAATAATGTCTTCACTGTAGCCAAAGATGATTAAAATACTGTTCATCATCACTGTAATTATAATATCTATAAAGGGAAATGTCAGAAAAATGTGGAAAGTTATATTTGAATCACCACTTGGTGAATTGGTTAAGAAAATCAGACTAGTGTGAAAATATTTTAAATATCTGTAGATATTAAGTAATTATACAATCTCTTTCACTTTGAGATATCCCTGTAAGATTAATCTCACTTTAATATCTCTACCAATTTTTTAGGACTTCTGTTTTCATATTTAAAGTAGACATGTTATGCACTTCAGGAATGTAATTACATTGACAGCCTACTATTAATATATAAATTTAAAATCCAGAGGTGCGAGGGAACAATACAAGAACAGCTTGGAAAGACAGTTATGACCAGCAGAAAACTGATCAGAAATATGAAGATATTTTTATTTTCACAGTTTTAGGAAGATAGCTAAATGGTGTGAATAGAATAGAATAGAATAGAATAGAATAGAATAGAATAGAATAGAATAGAATAGAATAGAATAGAATAGAATAGAATAGAATAGAATAGAATAGAACAGAATAGAATGTTCTTTTGGAAAAGCCTACAGCAGTCAACTACTTCAACTGTTTACAGGACAAAAATAGGAAAACTATAAATTAAAAGGACTAAGAACAGATAATTTTGAGGATAAAAACATCACAGTCATAGGAAGATTGCAATACTTGAATGTAAAATATACATCTATAAAATTTAAAATACAGAGAGGAAGTCACAAAATGGCAGTTCCTTAGTTTAGCAATAGTGATGCTAGTAATAATCTTATAAAGATGTGCAAAGGAATAGAGTTTGATTTTTCATTACCTTCTTGGTCTTCAGCTAAACACAACAGAATAAAATGAACATATATTAAAAATGTCACTGGAAAAAATAAAAGCAAAATTTTATACCAGCTGTAACAAATATAGCTACAAAAGAGGTGTTGCAGAGAATGTAATGTGAGACTGGTTGGAGCAGAAATCAAGAAATGTTGTCAGACTAGATATAGGATTTTCAGCAGAAAGGGAAGACAGCAGGATCCTGTTGTGCCACTGTGCAAGGCGAAATAAGGGAACACATTAGAAACAATTGAGGAGAATGTCAGAAAGAGGAAGGAACAACAGATGAGCTGAAGAAAGACAGATATTTCAGCAATGTAAAAACAAGCACAGAGATTAAAAAAAAATGTTAACTATTAATTATCCTTGTGTGGTAAAAAATGTCAATCAGAAAATACGTCTCTATGTCAATCAGAAAACCTGAGTAAATGCACTGAATGAGTAGTGTATAAGCACTGCTTTTATTTATCTAAATCCTCCAGGCCTGAACTACAGTTGTTTGTCTTTTTTCCTAAATCTTCCTCATCTCCTGCCCAGAAAGCTCTTTTTATAATTTCAGCTGGTTTAAAGCTATCGCTTGTAGAGGCCAGATATATTCAGTGTTCTGTCTTTGCATCCGAATCTGTGCAATATGGAAAGTGGGTGAGCTTCTTGCAGGCTTAGCTAGGAGAGTAAGAGTAGAGAATCAAGCCAAAATTAGAGGTCTGGAGCACTTGCCTTCTGAGGAGAGGCTTGGAAAAAACAGAATTTTTCAGCCTGGAACAGTGATACCTCAGGATAGATGTAAGAGTGCCTAAGCAAACACCATTGATCATCAAGGAGATGAAGCTGGGCTCTTCTCAGCTGTGCAGACCAGGAGGGTAAGAGACAATGGACATAACAGAAGCATGAGAGGCACTGAACCTATCAGGAGAACCTTTTCCCCATGAAAGAAGCTGAGCAGCAGCACAGGTTGACCAGACAAGTGGTGGAGTCTTTGTTCTTGCAGACGTTTCAAAACAAATCCCAGAAAAACCTCCTCAGATCTCACAGGAGACCCTGTACTGAGCAAGCAGCCAGACTTCAGCCAGACTGGAGACCTTCAGAACACCCTTTGGAGCTGAATTATCTTGTATCATTAGTCTGTGATTTAGGAAAAAACACACTCAGACTACTGCCAGCAGTAACCAAGTAGCTGCTTGGAAAACTCCTCCCTCTGCCTTAGTGTGAGCTGAATGTTGCTTCTTGCTTGCTTATTTTAATGGTCAATTTTGAGATCTCTAACAATTCTACAATGAAAAGGGAACAAATGCTAAATAATTTCTTTTTCTTTTGTTTGTTTTGGGGTTTTTGTCATTAAAAAGGTTAGTTCTTTCCCATTCCACACTTCAGTGTGTGTTTTTGACCACTATAAATATGACTATTACAGCTAGTAAATATGGGTTCATTAAAATCACTTAAGGTCTTCTGAAAATAATGTAACTCTAACACATATAAAACTTCAGCTGACTTTTTTAACTTAAATATTTTGCTAAAAGGATTTCTTTAAATTTAAATAAACTTTCAGTGGTTTTGATATGAAATTATTTATTTCTACATATATTATCTGCTAGTTTAGTTGAATATATTAGACTGGGAAATAAATAACATGATAAAAAGAATCTTGATATAAATTGGAGTGCATTGGTCTTGAAAAATAATTGGGACTGGATAAAAGCTATTGGAATTACTGAAATATGCTGCTTTAAATAAAAATCTGTTCATTTCCTTGCAAATATGTTATTTAAAATAGAAATGATCTGATTTCAGTAGCAGGGATATGTATTCATTGAAAGTATATGAAGTGTCTATTTCAAGCAATAATTATCCCCAAATATTTTGATTTTTAGGAAAAAGTTAACTAAAATGTTTAAACTTTAAAAATTTTACCACTTCAGTTGATTGAAATTCTACAGTTCAATAGTATTCTGTTTTAAAAAACAGCTTATGAGAAATAAAATTTTTTTGTGTAAATAAGTCACTTTAACAGAAAGTTCAATATTTTCAAAAAAATAACTTCACTCATTGCAACATTCTTGTTCATTTCCACTTGTTGCTCATTTGTATGTAGTTTTCCTAAAAAAATTAAAAATTTTATTCTGAGCATTCTGAATGTATATTTTGGTAGTTACAAAGTATTTACAGAATAGCAAATAGATAAATAAGCTAAATAGCAATAATGAAGTCAAAATAGAAGATTTAGTTTCTTAAAGTAATCGATTGTTTTCACATATATTCTGAATTCTTGTCATATTAAATAAGGTTTAAATTCTCTAAAGATTGGATTTGAACAGGTATAAACTGTTAGAGTATCAAACAAGATGGATTGATACCATTCCCAGAACAGATGATTCATAGGCCAACTGGCAAACTCCAGATCCTATAAACCAGATGTCTTTATTTTCCTTCTCATTTTCTGGTAATACAAAGAAGTTCTCAGGGGATATGTGATCTACAACTTCAGATGGGAAAAGACAAAAGCTACTATATCTCCTAAGGAGGAATTCTCAAGGAATCTGGGGTACGGTAATAAACAAAAACATATTTTTATTATGGGGACATGGTTACTCTTTAATGTACTAAGATTGCTTTAAAATATGTCAAAATTAGACTATTCCACAGGTGAAACAAAAGGTGATTTTTTTTTTTCCCTTCTTATTGTATGTTCCTCATGGAATATGAGTGAACATCAGTGATTGAGGCCATGATATTTAAGACGTACAGATAAGTTCAATAATTTAACCATTTTTAAGGCTCATAATGAAAGAAGATTCAGAGCACTTTTGGAAAGAGCTACTAGTGCTATAAAAAAGAAGCATTTGTAATAGAAATTAGAAACAATATTTTTATTGCTCCAAATCCAGTATTGAAATTATGTAAAAAGTTAATAGTTCTCAAACATAAAATGGGAGCAGGATACAATACAATTGTTGGAGTGATGAGATGTGTCCTGCAACATCAGAAAATGAGGTTAGAATGCTGAGCTCTGAGAATGAAGTCATGTGATAACTGCTGGAAGAAAAGTGGGCAATACAGTATGAAAACAGCAAGTCCAGAGTTTCCAGAAATGTCGACAGTGCCACAGTCAGTCAAATTCAGCTGGCAGGATACATATAATTGTCCTGGATATTTATCTGTGACTGCAGTTTGAAAATTTCAAAGATATTGGGTGTCACATAATCATTGGTTAGAATCAATAGAACAATTAGAACAATTTATGTTGGAAGAAAATTTTTTAAAATATCTCCCCACTATGCTGTGAAAAAACTTGTTCCTCCTTGTCTCTTTCTTGTCAGGGCTTTAAATCTACTCTGTCAATGCACAGCTGCAAAGTGGGGAAAGAGCTCTTCCTTCCGTCACCAAACTTTCAAGCTTTTGGCCTTCTGCTTCCTGGCATCCTGTATCCTCTATTTGCCCAGAGACAGCTTCTACCTGTCGCTCCTTCCACACAATATGGGGTTCAGGTTCTGCCAAAGGATCCATCGATTCCGTGCCCATCCCTTCTTGATTGTGTGCTGTTTGTTCACCTCTTCCCACAGCTCCTTCAGCTGGTGACTCAGTGTTTCAACTACAGTGTCTCTCCCACAGGGAAGGTGGCTTATATCCCAGTCTCAGGGAGTTGCACCAGGCATTGGGGACTGGGAGGTTGTGTCAGGAGCTCTCATGCAAACTGGCCCTGCAAGTTTGTCCCTGCAGTGTCACCATTAGTGTCTCATCAGCTGTGGCAGAGCCACATACAGTCTCTGGGCATCAGACCTTCTCTTTGGTTCCCACCTTGCCATCCCTGTTTGCTGTATTCTCTGGTTGTTGGTACTCCAGACAACAAGGTGAAGGGTTAAAGGCGAAAATACTGAAATGCAATCAGAAAATATTATTGTTCAGAAAAAGAGACTATGTCCAGGGAACCACAAAGATGCAGGATACCAGTTCTGCAAAAGTGCGAGCTGTTGCTATTGGTGTTTCAGATATTGGTAAATCTACATCAGCCTCCAAGGATGCTGGCACCAAAACAATTTTGAATTAAAAGGTTTTAAAAGCTGACAAATTACTAGAGACAGTAAATAAGTCTGTGAGGAGGAGTCCTACTTAAGCCCCAGCTAGTGCCAGAAATACCAAATTTGCGTTTTCATTTGTACATATCTATGGATAAATATACATATATCTATATTTAGGACAGTAGACTGTACCGGAGATCAAATTTTTTGGCTAGCACACATAATTTCTTTAAATAATTTAATTATCAAAATCTCATATTGTATATCCTACCCTTTCTGGTAAAAGTTGGCCATGTGTTGAAGCCCATCAGCATTTCAGGAAATAGAAAAATGTTTGATTCAATATTACTGCATACAATAAATATGAACTCCGTAAAACTTTTAAACACCTCATAAAACCAACCAACCAAACAAACAAAAATAAGATGGAAGAGAGAAGGAAGACTTTCCTGTTTTGACATGTCTTGCAAAGTGTGAATATAGTATTCAAAAATAATTAAACTTGTGTGTTAAGATCAGCATTTTTCTCCTTTCTTTGATGTTTGGGATCTTTTTTTCAGCTTCTGCTGAAAAAAAAATCTAGCATAAATCATTGGTTTGTGTTTGATTTGTTACTAACTTTGGAGTTTCAGTCTCTCCTTAGGGTAATGTTTCTGCTTACTAAATTTAACGGTTATTCTCCTTAAGAGTAATGGAATTTCTATTTTTTTAACTCTCATCCTCAACATTAAACTACAACATACATAAGCTGACTTTTTTTTACTTTTTTTTAGTATTTGTGTCACTCTTCACACAGAAACCAAATAACTATTTTGTTGATTAGCTCCTCAGCACTAACAATACATTCACCTACATTTTTCCACAGATCTTACAGGTGCATATTTTTCTATTGGACTTTCCCAGAGAGGACTTGCAAGGTTGTGTTCTGTTCATACCTGCTAAAGTTGGTGTTCCAGTTTTTCTAGATCTAAGTGAGAGTAGGAGGAAAAGAAATGACAAGGTTTTTTTTATTCTTTGCTAATTTCTATAAGAAAGTTATACACTAACCTCAAAGGTAAAAAATTATCTTCTAATGACAGGCTAACAACATTTTTAAGCGGAGCATGGTATGACCTACAGGGACTTTTTCATGTGAATTAAACAGTGGATTTTATTATCTACTCCTCAAAGGAGATCCTAGTTGATGTCTCTCCTTACCACACTTTCAAGAAAGGCACAGAAATTTTGACTAAAGGAACAGAAAAGGTTTGGGAGTAGCACACTCAGATGCAGAACTATTATCTCTTCTAAATGCCTGGGTCTGAAGAAACGATCTGCAGTACAACATAGGAGTAGAAACCCTAGGGGGAAGGCTCTTCTCTTAAAATGCAAAACATTAAGAAGACATAAAGTAACTTCTGAACCCCTACAGTGATGGGGTAAAATGTAAAAGAGGAAACGTCCACTTTGATCTAAATTAAAAGAATGCCATAGATCAGTTCAAGTGTTTTTCAAAACAAGCTTAAAACAGAGTAATAACTGCAAATATCTGAACCGAATTTCAGTAAGATATGGGTAGAACAGGGTGGTTTTTAATATCAGAACAGGTAAAATGAAACTCCAAGTAATACATTTAATATTCATTGTGTTCCTCTAAAGATCTTTACATGTTCTACTACTTCTCAATCTATGTATCATACTGTATTAATCAAGTAACATTAAGATCTTTCTTTTGCATGATTTCTTTTCTTCACTAAGATTTTATTTGGGTTTAAATTTTCCTGGCACCAGAAGGCCCCACAGTATAAGAACTGAGGATGGGAAGAAAAAACTATGTCTGAATGTTCTTTGTGAAGAAGTTTTTCTTCTGTTTTCACAGGGCCAAGAAATATGTAAGCCCCAGAGGAAGCTCTGAAACTCACATTTCCTCTCCCAGACTCCATCATTTTAGTTTCTCATTTGTCTCCAATACCTTTTCCTCAAAAGTGGATTGCTGTTTCTCTTTTACTGAATAACCAGGGTGAGCTGTTGGCTTTGATTAAAGCCTTTTAGGAAGACCGCACAACACTGAGCAACTTTTTTGAAACCCTGGGTTATGAACATGGAAACACAGCAATCTATTAAATGGTCAGTAGAAATAGAACTTATTGAACATTGAGCTTTACCCAGATCTTGGCAGAGAGCAGAAAAGCGTCCCTTCAGTGAACTCAGTGGTGGCACATGCCAGCTGAAGTTGCTCACTGTGGCTTTCTGTGTTCATTTCTCAGTGACTGATCATTATGAAGAGCCCAAAGAGTAAACCAGTGATGGTTTTAATGGGTCAGCTCAAATACATTCTTCTATCAGGAAGAATGCTAATTACCTTGCTAATACACCAAATTTGCTACTTGTTTGGTGTTGGTTTTGTGTTTTTTTTTCTTTAAAGAGCCCTTCCACAAAATTTGCCAGCAATTAAGTTGTAACCAGAATAAACACAATGAAAACTGTTATATTAGAACTTGAAAATCTAGTAAATCCCAAAACAGATGCTGCTAGTCTCAAATAAAACTTGAGCAAGGCTAATCCAAACTCATTTAAACTCTCAGTGCTGCAGTCACTTTTTAAAAAGCCTTGGGAAGCCACTTTTTAAAAAGCCTTAGATTTGGCTTGGGAAGGTCCTGGTATAGTCTCATCACTGTCTGAACCTTTATCATGGTACTGTACCTTTCTAAAAGATCATGAAAAGGAAGGGAAAGGAAAATTCTATCCCTTCTGATTCAAGTCTTTTGTACAGCTCTAACACAGAGACAGTTTTGGCCAAGTTTGCCTTTTAATGCTTTTTCTGTAAAGTATTCCCAGAGTGAACAGAAATAACCCTTTCAGTCTTACATATTAGGGCAAAAATATCAGCTGACTCTCATAGTCATCCTATATAAGAAAAATGTGATGCAATTCCCAAACTGTAGCGTTAAATATAATTGCAGTCATATTTTTATGTTGAAATAAAAATCTTTAACTCACGTTACTGCGATCAAACTTCAATCAAATTACATACTGGGCATGATGCAGGTTTGTTCATCCCATGTCTGTGCTTGACTGCTAATTTCTAATTGCATTCTTATAATCTTGCTTCCTGCCAGACTGACAGCTACATAACATGTAGGAGGAAAGCTAGATGAGGAGGCTAATTATGAACTAAGGCAGTCAGGAGGGTGAGAGTGAGAGAGGAGGATTATTTTATTTTTTAATCAATATTATATTTTCTCTTGCACCACCCCCAGTAGATTGTGTCTTAATGAGATTCAGTCCTAATCAATGCACATCTAGCCAAATTAAAGGTCAGATACTGCCTGTGTAGGGCATGTAAATCACAGGAAAGTCTTTGAGATACCTTCCTTGTCTTTATTTCTTTTCTACAGAGTAGCAAAAGCCAGAAAAAGCATAAGTTCCTCTACTAGAAGAGAGGAGAGTGTGTCTTTTTTTTCCTATTTCCTGCAATGCATGTAACTCAAAGCAGCAGAAAGCAAGCCAGCTGTGTTCCCTGTTCTGATTTTACTATGGTTTGCTAACTACCACTTTTTTCTTTTCTAAGGAACTATTCCATATGTTTCTGCTCTTAGACATGCTCAACGCATTGATCTTCCAACACAGTTAAATACTACTCACACTGCACTCATATTTTCACATATTTTTGCATAACCTCCTATCTTGCTCTAGGGCATAAAATACATATTTAGCATCATGCTACAGAAGAAATATTCTTGTGGGTCACAATTCATCCTTTTCTGTTTCTCAGACCCTTTGAAAACATACACAAGCAAAAAACCCCGATGGTTACATCAACAAGGCCACAGGAAAACCATATGTGAGAGCAGAGTTTACCCAGGTCAGGTTCTGTGCTGTGTAGATAGACCATCTGTTCTATAAATACAATCCTTAAGAGAATAATACACCTATTTTCCATGCAAATGGGATTAATCTAAGAAAGGGCCTAATGATACCTTGCCTTAAGTTCTATATCAACCACTACGTAGTAATATTTCATGAGGGCTTTTTTTTCCATTTTAAGATTTCAGGAGTTTTGAGTTTGCAAGCATAAAATAATTCAATTGCTAGTATATAGTATATTTCTGGAATTGAAACCTCTTGCCTTGTTTTTTCGTTGATCTGGTTTCTTCTCCTGATTTAAAATTGTACACCATAACCTGTCTATATCAGGTTCATCATACTAGAAACCTCTATTACTGGTCCCGATGGTTATAAGGGTAAAAGCAGAGGTGGAGACATGGATTCACAGTCAAGAGACAGAGAAGTTTAAAAGTTTTCCTAGGCTAAGAATCTGTGTAGAAATGTGATCAGAAGCAAGAGAGGTTTAAAGCAGAAATCAAATTATAACAGGAACAAGAAATCGAAAGCAAGTACCAGAAGTTACACCTAAGCATGCAAGACAGAAAACCAAGGAAAAAGCCACAGTGGCACACAAAGTAGCCAATAATGATTTGTGCAAGGAGCTCTCACACTGTTGAGGGACACTAACCATTCTTCCTGATCAATAGTGCAGCATTTCTCTTGGCTCTATCAGCATTTCACTATCTCAGGTTAACAGGACTTCGAGTGAGAGCAGGTGGTCCACTCCAGAGCTGCATTACTGAGCCTGTACCTAAAAAAGAACAATTTTTTCATTACTGACAACAGTTATATAAATCCAATGATTGTTCATGCTGCATTTTTAAGTCACTAGTGGTTGATATCAATAAGAGTAAGTGCAGATCCCAAAACAACAAGCTAAATTTATAACAGTATAAATCAGTTTGCTTAGTTGGGTCACTCAGAAAGTGGATGCATTTTTATATCAGAAAAGACTCAGTCAAACTGTCCAACTTTCCCTTCACAATATCAAATGGTGGGTAGAAAATGGAAAATAATTCTACTATCAGTAAAAATTAGTGACAGTGTAGATGTGAGACAGCTAATGACTACTGCTAGAAAGCGTGTTGAGCTTGCTTACTGCAATTTTTCCTAAAGTTAAGATCAAGTTCAGGTCTTGCTCAGGAAGAAGCATGTTAGCTGTGTATAGTGTGTGTAGCTCCAAGCACTGACCTCTATTTTTGTCTCCTGAGTTTTAACACGTCCATTTGTTCACACTTTATTTATCTTCATTGCCACTTTCTCATCTCCTAAGAAAATTCAGCATCACAGTTTTAGTGAGAATGCAGGGATCAAACAAGCCACAGAAATGAAAGGATGCTGCTCCCCGGCCTCTTTTTGCTTGATTCTCAGTTGCCTCTGGTTTCACCTGCCAGATAGCCATCTGCCAGGACAGGAGAAAATGTACTGAGATCTAAAGTAGAAAGCAACCATCATTATTTCAGATTTCTATTTAGGAACTGCAACTAAAATGATAAGGGAGTGTTACTCCAAACTGGGCAGTGTTACAGATCTCTTCTGAGCAGATGGGCTGCAAAACAGCAAACTTTGCATGGACCAGCTGCAGGCTTTCATAACAAATACAAGCTGCTGATAGCAGTCTAGACAGGCACAACAGCTAGAAAACACATTTCCATAATATAATAGCCTGTTGTAGAAGTGAAGATTGCTCCTTGGCATTCCTACTTAAATTCATGTGCTTATTAATAGAGCTAGATTGTTATATACTCACATACACTCCTCTACCAGCCTGTGCTAGTTAACACAAAATGGATGTAAAATGCTACCAAGGTAACTAGCAAAGACTTGAATATCACAAACAGGTTTGTTTTCTTTTTCTTTTTGCTTGTTTGTTTACCCAAAGGAAGCTGCAGTTTTCTCAAATTCAGTTTGTTAATGAGGACAAAAGTCCAAGAAAAATCAAAATGTCATACGCTGGTCAGTTAAGCCCAAGAACCTCTAGTTTTTTAACTCTAGTAAAACATTTAATATTGGGACATCAAAAATTTTAAGACTGAATTTTCTTATCAGTACTCTGCCTTATAAAAACTGTGAATCACTTGCAGTTATGGGGTGTTTTCAAATTTTTCTTTGTTGGTTTCTTTTATTCCATATGGCCAGCAGAAATTCTGTATCTCTCAAGAGCATGCTGCAGAGCTCCTGCTGACAGAAATACAACTTCAATAACGTTTCATGAGAAATACAACTCTGTATCTGTTAGCAAAGATAAAAAGTAAGGATATCGGAAACATCAGAAAAGATATTTCTCTTAGCAGTGTGATACTCAAAATATAGGTTCATATTAAACCTGATTTTAAATGAAACTTAACAGGACAGTTTCCTTATTTTGATTCAGAGAACTATGAAATGCTTAAAAGTATCTTACTGAAATGTCTTTTGAAGCAAATTTACTCAAAATTACAATTTCAAGTGAAAAAATAAAAAACAAAACCAAAATGTTAGAATTTTACAGAGTTAGGATGAAAGCTAACTTTAAGATCTGGAGTCTCAGAATTTCCCAATCTTGCTACATCAGTCTGATTTAGCATATTTTTCTACCCTCTGAAAATCTCTTATGTATAACTTGTAGCTAAAGGGACAACATAGAAGGATTTTATAATTTTCTCACAAGTGGTTTTTTATTCCAAGGAAAAGTCAACAGAGCTAAATCCTGTCCTGAGTACTTTCCAGATGTTCCAGCACAGAAAAGATACATCATAGCTGAAAGAAATTACTCCATGGGTTAATTACTGTGTAGGAACATGGTTTCTATATTCTCCAACTCTATGTATACTCTCAGGTAGTTTGTGATATTTGGTGATATTTCAGTTAACTGAGTTAATTATTTAAGTAATGCTGAATAAGTGAATCATGAATTCCACAGACTCTGTGTTTCTTGCATGTAGAAACTTCTCTCACAGCTGCTTATGCCTTTGACTTTGTGCAGTGTGATGGCTGTGTCTTGTGTCCCCAAGTACTGTGAGTGCCATGAGGTCAGGCATTTTGGCTGTCCCTCCACACCACCGCACACCATGTGCTCTCTGCCCTGTCACCCTGCAGAGGGCTACCAGAATGGTCTAGACCAAAATTCATCTGTATTGTCTAGACTTTCTTCACACTAACATGCTATCTGTGTGTAGTAGACATGGCATTTTTTAATACAACTGACCTTTAGTCCAAACACTATGAAATAAATGAAAAATACAAGCCTTTAAATCAAGCCCTCAGTCCCTGTTTTTAAACTTCAGAGAATTAGCTATTAAGATTTGAAAAAGCCAGTATATATATATAAATATATGTTATGATGATATATTGTTGCAAAAATGAAGCAGTTGACTTAGCTTTTTGGCAGAGTTTTCAGTCAGGTGTCAGTGAATTGTTTTAGCATATTCAGTACTGAAGAACATGTGGTATATTTTTGTCCATTAAATCAAGAAAGGGAAAGGATAAGCAAAAGACGTCACTAGAGTCTAGATTTCGTCCAGGTCCTATGATGCTGAGACTTAGGATATTTATAAAGTGGATTATACAAAAATACTCAAACTTTTTCTCCAGATGTCCTCTCAAGCTAGAAGAGAAAAAAGACTGCTGAGAAAAATGCAGTGTGAAACACTGCTTTCATAATGCAAAATGAGAAGGATCACGTTCGGCAATCAAAATGACTTAGCAGTTTTGTAAAAAGAAGACAAAGAAATGTGGCCAAAACCTCAATCTGCATTTAAAATAAACAGAAAAAACTCTATCATAAAGCAAAACCTCATAAATATGTTAGTCCTTCATTCTCCTTTGTTCAGTACATAACAGTTCTAAACAATTTTGCTTTTAAGATTTTCTTTCTGAGTGTCTTTTTTGATATTGTTTTGCATATAGTATTGAACAGATCTGTGACCAATTCTGTGATTGACAGAGAGAAAAGGAAAAAAAAACTTATTTAATAAAAAACAAGGAGGAAAAAGTTGTGGTTTTAATATCTTTGGAAAAAAAATTTATTGCTACAAAATCACACAACCAGTTTTACAGGTAAATAACATGTTAGAGTCCTAGGAAAGTTACATGAGCTTTCCTTGTTTTTTGTTTTCTTTTGCTTGAAGATATTTATTCAGACTAATGACTCAGACTAGAAATGATTTGCTGCATGAGCTCCACAATATTTTTATTGGGTTTTCCTGTAACAAAGCAGGTGTAGTCTTCTGGTACTTTCTAGTTACATAACCAGGAATGAAGAGTTAATTAGGATGTAAGCACTTACAATCATTCAGATTTGTATAAGCAAATCTAATAACTCTGTGTTATTAAATATGCTTCTGCAGTGTTCTTGAGCATCAATCACAGAGAAATAAAAGGGGGGAATATTACTTATTTAAATTTTTCAGATTAGTATAAATAATGCAGTGAGAAGAGTGCAGATGGAAAGCACCACGTTCCTTGCCTCTTCCCTCTCTCTGCTATGTTGTTTTTCAATGCTTCAGCAGCGAAAACTGCCAGAAAGAGGAAGTTTCTTACTTGTTTGGAGGCTTGCTGAAGCCAAGGGGGAGACTCCACTGTGCCTCAGTGAGTCAGTTACTTACATGCTATGGACTGATATCTGACTTGCAGGAGTTTGCATCAACGTACCTGTGAGAAAGGAAAAAATATTGTAAAAGAAAGGAGAATGAAAACCTGAGCAGTCCTTTTCCTACCCCCAACGTGGGAGTTTCAAAGCATGAGTTGAACTTTATAATTCTCTCAGTTGGATGTACTGTGATACTGTAGTCCTTTTCCTGTTTTAGATGAAACAACTCCTAGCAAAAGAAAAGAAGCAGCAGGATTCAGGGGAAATACGACTTTTTCCTATTCTCATCTCAGCTTCTGTGATAAAAACACAGGAATAACCACAGCTGGCTCTCCAGGAAGGACTTAAATGCCTTTGTTTCAAGGCATTCTGTATTTAAGTGCCCCATAGATGCCTTGCTAATATCAAAGCAAGGAAAAATGCCTGGGACTTACGTGACAAACACAGTTAACCTGCCTGAAGTGAATGATTCCTAAAACTCAGTGAACAACTAAATGCTTTTTCAGTTGCTTTGTTTTCTAACAGATGCTGTTGTTTGAATTGAGTGTTTGACTCTACTTATGTTAATTAGGCATAACTCTGCATCTGAGTCCCCTAGGTCAGTGTTTTATACCCAACATTTTTTCTGTCATATTGTTGGTTTTCAGCCACTGTTCTACCACAGTCAGTTTATTCACATGCAAGGCTTATTTGCCATAAGCGAGCAATTCAGTTTCATTAACAGACCTTGCTCCTGACAAACTAACAGCTGTGGCACTCCTAGTCCTCAGAGCACCTGTCTCTGGGTTTCTACATGCCTGCAAACCACTGTACACGTTTTTCCCATTTGGCACTATAAATACAGATCTGGCTGGCTATGAGAGTAGCAGCACTGACACATGCATGAATTCACTTGTTTATAGGAAAAATGTACCGTTCGAGGAATGTTTTTCCTGGAAATACAGTTAAATGACTGTGCATACTGCATGTCTTCCTACTCTGGAACATTACCTAAACACTTACTGAACATTAATTTATCAGTTTTGGTACATAACAAGCAAAAAACCTCCTTTGATATGCAGTTTCCTGACTGATTATGTGTGAGATTATTAGAGAAATCACAGTACCACAGAATGGTTTGAATTGGAAGGGACCTTAAAAATCATCTCATTCCAACCCCTTCGCCATGGGCAGGGGCATCTTCCCCTAGACCGGGTTCATCATCCAACCTGGTCTTAAACACTTCCAGAATTGGGGAAGGTTTTCTGGGAAACCTGTGCCCATGCCTCACTGCTGTCACACTGAAGAATTTTTTCTTAACATCTAATCTAAACTTGCCATCTTTTAGTTTGAAGCCATTTCCCCTTCTCTGATCACTACATGCTCTTGTCAAAAGTCCTTCTCCAGCTCTCTTGTAGCTCCCTTTAGGTACTGAAAGGAGCCATAAGGTCTCTCTGGAGCCTCCTCTTCTCCAGGCTGGACAAATAGGGTCTCACAAGAATGACCATTGACCTTCTGGTCATTCTGCTTTTGATGCAGCTTCTTTCAAAGCATATTTGTGACAAATATTTGTGACAGAGTGATAGCAGAGTAAACCAGGGGATGTGAGTCAAGACGTGACAAGGACAGGAAGAGATATCTCCGCACCCTTGTCTTTTGGGAGTAGGCTCTAGACTAGACATCTTCTTGAAAAGCCAGTAAGAAAGACAGTATGGGAAAAGGGAAGCACATATCCGTGATTGTGCAGGGAATAAAAAGGATTAGCACTAGAAAAACTATTGTCTCAGAAAACATGAAAGAGAAGAAAAGTAAGAAAAAAAGTTTCTGGAAATTACCTAAGAAAAAAAGAGATTTTATGGGTTTTTTTCTGATTTTTATTTAATTGATAAATTCAGATTTTAGATGAGTCAATACCGGGTACTTAAAATGCAATTTTTGAGGTAGCAAATTACATTAGTGGGTTTACTATAATTTAAAATAAAAACCACTCTTGCACCCAGAAAGGATGTGAAGAGCTCAGTAACTATTGAACTGAAGCTATTCTGAGGTCTGTGGATACTAGTTTGTGATATATCTTAGTTAATAACTTGGTAGTTTCTGATGCTTGTCTGATGTTCAGTTCTGGAAAGAAAAGTCAATACCTTTCACCAGCAACGGTGTGAGTCATAGTCCTTATTGGAGAAGTTAGTTCTGTGTGGGAGTGGGACCTAAATGAATGTTTATATGTGGAAAAACAATTTTGTTGTTCAAACTTAAAATATGTGTTCTTTCAGAAGCCAGTTAGAGATAGAATTTTAAAGTATTTTTCTTTTCTATACAAATCCTCTATGAAACGACATTTATGTGTCAGAGACCATAAAATGGTACCATTTCATTGCAAACTTGTTTTTTTTCTTAACTATAAAATCAAAGGTCTTTTAGATAAAAGTTTTTAAGAGACACTATGACAGCTATCAGGGAACAATCTTTCTCCCGAATGTTCTCTGTTTAAAGATACTTAGTGTATGATTTCCTAGAAAGCTGAGATTTTTGGAGAAAACCAATTAACTTTATCTTGATTAGATCAGCTTCTAAAGTTATAAAGTTGAGTTTATAAAGCTGATGTAATTTATGTAAACCACATGAAGCATACTGACAAAGGGGTCATCCTGTTCACTACCTTCCACTATCCAAATCCTACATATCAAGCTGCCTTGATCATCCAAGCACAGTTAGTATAACTACTTTTGTGAACCATAAATTAAGGATCACTTCATGTTATTTAAAACCTTGTTATTGTCTAAAATATATCTTTTTCTCCTTCAGTTATGAGCTAAAGTATATTAATATCCTGGTATCATTAATTTTGCCTTACATACTGCATTTGCAATGAAGGACTCTTTATCTAGCAAACACCAAAACAAAATCCTTTTTTTCTTTTACTTTTCAGCATGAGTTTCTGTCAGGAGATCTGATTACTTAGGATTCATAGGAGATGGGAAATGCACATGGTGTAATGGTAATTTCTTTTTTCTATTCTATGTGTTGAATTTTCCAAGAAAAACAAAAAAGCTTATTGAAAAAATTAACATATGTATCTATCTATCTATCTATCTATCTATCTATATGTGTGTATGTGTGTTTGTGTGTGTGTGTGTATGTATGTGTTTATATAATATATGTAATTTTTAGGCAGAAATTATTCTCTGACTTCCAGAGAGACCGCTTTTATAAAAATATGAAGGCATGCTGTATCCTGGAAGGCTTCATGTCAAGCAGAGATTTGGCTTTAAAAAAACGAATTTGTGTTGCAGTATAGCTATAGCTGTATCCATCCATCTTTCTTTGGAAGTCTGCTACTACACTAGTTAAATAATGGACAAGAAGAACTCTGCCTTGGCATTTTAGAGTTCACCATAGAGTTAGTCTTAATTGTCCATGAGACTTTCTCTGTCCTTGCAAACCTAACCTTCCCTGGCACCTTCCAGGGTTAGCACAGAGAAAAGTTCCTATTTTGACATCTTCCAGAGGAGCTTCTCCTTCGACTGATTACAGTAAAAGCTTGAGGAGATTATCCAGCCTTGGTTAAACACAGCCTTTACAAACACTCACCTCCATTTATATTCACAAATTAAATTATTCACAGACGTACCTCTAAAGAACAGAAAAGCCAACTCATTTTACAATCTCTTGTTACACTGAATTACACAGACCATGCGAAGCATAAGGACTTGGAGTTGGCCCATACATGTTTAGCACAGAATTTGCTTATGCATGAACTTGAGAATCTTGGCAAATGTGGGACACGATCTGGATAGGATTAAAGAAATGTTTATTTAGAAGATGTCCAGCAAGTGGCATCAGGTCCTTGAATGAGTCTGTGAAGGTCAAATTCAATTGTCTGTCTCAGTTTTCCTGTAAAGGAATGGTGTGACACAGAAAATGAAGTTAGTTATATATCATTCAGCTCTTGTAGTACTGAACTACTTAGGCTCCTAAGACTTGTTTTCTTTGATGGCTCAGATACTTAGAGGTTTATGTCTCGTTAAATCATTTTTTAATACAGTTTAAAGTGCTCTATAAAGTTTCAGGGCTATCAAAACAGTAAAATTATCTGACAAAATCCTGAGAAAATCATGCTTGCCCACTTAGTCATAGTATGAGGAAATTCCATTTTCTGTGATTAATGATGACTTACACTCTTAAGGATGGCATTCTGAATTAGGACAACTATATTAAGAAAAGAGAAAACTTGTGAGTTTATCAGGAAGAAATATTTGGCTGTTCAGTTCTGTACACAAACATCACAGCCTTGAAAACTGCTTATGGTTCCTATGGGGAATGCTGTCTGCAGAGTTAGGCTTGTCCCTGGCCTATTGAGATGGAGCTGACTTTAGCTATGAATTTAATATATTGCAATTAATAAAGCAAGAGAGAAAACTAATACAAAGAAAGGTAGGGAGCATCAGAGGCAATAAACAAGAAAAACAAGTTATAGAGTAGATAGCAAAAGGAGTTGGGGAGGAAGAAATACCTATTTTTGGAAGTGAGGAATCCTTCTCCACTTCCTAGGTCAACATATTTCCCTATAAAATCATTCAATTAACAGTGTAAACCTAAATTTTTCATTCATTTGTAACCAACTGTTTTATGCTGAGGGCATGCAGGGAGAAATTCAAACACTACATAATGGCAAATCAGATAAAAGTAACCACCTTCCGGTGACATTTCTCCTTCCTATTAAAACTGCTGTACACATGTAACTGCTGGCAATAAAATGTGAACAATGTGAGAGAAACTTGAAAGATCCTTGATACAATAGGAAAAAAGTTTATTTTGTTTTTTAAAAAGACAATGTTCTGCACTGCACTGTTACAAGTCCTAATTATGAACAAACCAGACTTTGACTGAAAGTCGAGACTTTCATCTCCTGTTTTCAGAAAGCATGAGACTACATTTGTTTTGAGAGATAATGAGTTTGACACAGAAAGCTCAGCTTGGTTACCTTTGAGCTCTGCAGCATATGGTCTAAAATTCCACTAATGATGTGAAAGCTTGAATTTCCCATGTTATGAAAGTGTGTGTTCCACTCTTGGAAGAGGCTTGCTTATCCAGCTGTCCACAAACACCACTCAATACTGTTGCATGTTTCATGTCATTAACAGAGAGTAGTAGAATAAGTAAACTGAATTTTCAATAGAAGACAACTCCCTGTTGCATTCAGGTATTAGGTTTTTGGCCTTATGAATCAGTCTTCCTCACATACTAACTTAAACATCTGCCTTATGTGTTTACTTAAAAATCACTGACAAATGTGGTGCTTAATGGACTCAAATCCAACAAAGCTTTTGGTTATAAGATCACTTTTTTTGTTTTTTCAAGGTAGCACTCCAATAATTATTCAACATCACAACAGCACTTCATGAGGAGAGCCATGGGCTTATTCAATGTCATAGTTAGGGTAATAAATGATCTTCTAGAGTAACATTATTGGTTTAAATGGAAGAATAATGAAAAAAAAGGATTAAAACTTGGCATAATTTTTTTTATAGTACCTTTCAGTCCTTTGGACATTTCACAGGGACATTCTGTGAGCTATACTGTAGTCTCATGGATTCCCAAAATATGATAGCGCTGTGACTAGTGTAGCCAAATCAAAAAATTCAAGACTACCTCATCATCCAGATAGAAAAGATTCAACAGTGATTGATTTCTGTCATAGTGGGATAATTACCACTTACAATATGTAGTTATTCATTAAGAGCATCTCACATCAATTGCCAGAAATTATTAAGATAAACCTCATGATACTTCCAAAGAAAGAATAATTATCCTCATTTTACAGGTGGACAAGCTGATTACATACAGATGCTCACAAATATCTTACACCCATGATATACAGACACCATTACACAGAAAGAGATAATGATATATTTTCCTAACTGATTATCTAATATTTGGTATTATATCCATGCTGGAATGTATAGCCTAATTTTCTGAGGTGCTGAAAATCTTTTATCTCACAGACTAATGAATATGGAGATGGAGCTTAAACACAAATCAGGAACAAACTACATCTGAGCAGCTTCAGAAATTCAGATTTGCTTTTGAAAGCATGGCAAGATGTATTAAAAACACAGAAGAAAGTTCAACAGAACTCTGAATCAAATATTAGTCTTTTTTATTTGAATATTGTAGTTGTGAGTATTAGCTTCTATATGTCAGAGAGGTAGGCTTAGGGACTTTGATTATACATAGCTTGTTGAGAGTACAACACTGCCTGACTTTGAATTCTGACACCTTTATCTTGATTGATATTATTTTTTTTGTTGATTAAAATATGACATATTTTATATCCTTGAAGAAAAGTCTCTGGTAGCTAATTTAACATCTGTTAATTTGTACAGGGACAGAGTGATGCTTTACATTACCAGTATAAAGCAGAGAAGATGTGGAGGTCATAGCTGTGTTGTCCACTAGCAGCACTCTGTTCTCCACATCCTTCTAGAGAGAGGAGAAAAACCATTACCAACCCAGAAAATCCATATCTAGCTTAATAATAATGAACAGGTCCCTTTCAGTTTGCTAAACCTTTGTAAAGTCCTTGTGTTTGAGGAACATAATCACTCTTAGATAAGCTAAGCATGGCAGAGTTGTCTCACATGGAGTGCTACTCTTCTGGTTCATATAGATTTATACAGGGGAAAGGCAGTGAATCTAACTTAACCCAATCTTCATTGGCTCTACATTTTAATCAGCATTTAATCCCACAGTATTTGCAGGGATGCTTTGGTAAACTAACGTAACAGACAAAGAATATCCAGGGAACAGTTAGTTGATTAGGATAAGCATGCATGTGAGGTTTCTTTCTAACANATTAATTTCTCAGTATTTTTCAATAATTTTCTTTTCAGTATTTTTTTCTTCCCAAAAATTTATTTATTCTCTCATCCAATTATTTGACTTAGATAGGTACAGTATACAAAGCATGGCTAAAAATGCTTCAATCATTAGGTGACCATAAGAGCTGAAAACAAGGAACTTGTGAAGAAAACAAGTCTTGAGAAAGCACCCATTAGACAACAGCCTACCTGATTTAATGATGTGTCAAATAGGATAGAAACCTTATTGAGTCCCAGGGCTTAAATATTTTTTCAAGTTTTTTTTGAGATAGTGAGGTATAGTGTGAAAGCAAAATGCTGTGAAGGTGATAGACCATAAAACTGGTGATGTGAAGGAATGAAAATGGTCAAATACAGCCATCCTTGCTTTTGCTGAGTAAATAGGACCTTAGGTGTCCTGCTGGGATTATTGCCGAGCACAGTTTGTCAGTAAATAGGTGTGAGAATCAGCTGTATTGTGAATGAAAAATATCCTGAATGTGTCTATGGAAACCAAATTGTATTTGTCTTGTCCAAACCTTCCTTATAATCTACAGAGTTAGGATCCCTTATTTTATTTGGGGGTATCTTTGCAATATCTGATGAACAACAGGTACATCAGAATCACTAATTTCTTTCTCTATCAGATAATTAACAAAGCCATAAATAACCAAGCTATATGCTGTACCTTAAAGGTACAGAAAGTCAGAAGTGAGACCACACAGTCTTATCACAGCTGATTGGTATCACACTCTCTTGTAAGATCCTGGTTCTTTTAGTGACCCCCACCTATCCCAGCAAAGGGATGGCCAGGAGCAAGTGAGGACATTAACCTCTTCTTCTGTCACTGCTGCATTAAAGTGTGCTGAGTGCTGCAGCCAGGGGCTAGCCTTGGTTAGCTTTGGACTATCAGTGCCAGGATCAGGAGCAGGACTGAAGCTCACCCAAACCTGGAAAGCAGGATGACTTCTTGTTTGGATTCGGGCTTGACTCAGTACTTATTTTATCAATACCTCTTTCTTTCCATCCTGAAACATCAGCTCTTTCTCTGTGATTGCCTTAAAGTCTGTTGCTCTGGTTATTTCAGGGAAAAAGAGCAAAGCCATCAAGAGAGAGAAATGGTTTTGTTAATTGAGTCTGCTACCTCCTAGTTCTTGTGTCAATATGAATTCAGTGGTTTGCCAAATTTTTCTAAGGAGATTAATGATTTTGGCTGCCTCATTTAGGAAACCTTTAAAGCCTCTTGGACTTTATGAAGTGAAAGTTATGTTCCACTGAAGTGCTTCAGGCTGGCTATGTAAAAGCCATATATCTGAAGATGTACCCACCCAAATATACGCATGTATATTTGTACGTGTTCTTTTCTTTGCTACACTTGTGCATTTGGCAGAACATGAGCTTGCTGCTTCCTCTCTTTGCTTTGCTAAAACTGACAGCCTGAATTGCTAGAGAAATGTATATTCACTCACAGCTCTAGCTTTTTTGAAAGAAATTAACTGACTTCATATTTTCTCTGTAATAGAAAGATCCGAGAAGCACTGCTCGTGGTAAAACAAATGAATCAATAACTACCTCCATGATTTGATTTGGGAAACAAAAAAAAAGCTGCAGTTCAAATCAGCCCACATAATTTCACAGTTCTGGAAATTCATACCATTTTTAGAATTTTCTTTCCATTACAGGTTTCCATGCTAAGAAGAATTCAGCTTTGAGTTTTTTTTTCACTTGGTCTGAAAGATTTATCGTATTTAAAAAACCAAAAAGTTTATCATAATTTTTGCTAGGTTTTTTTCCCCAAAAGATTTATAAAAAAAGGTGAGGTGTTTTAATTAAAAGCTCATATGAATTCATAATTACTTCCCAAAGCACTAAATGCATTTCCTCCTAGATGTCTGTGCATGTAAGTTTCAACTATGTATTCTTATAAGACTAAAAAATAAGTTCTGCACTATAACTGATCATTATAACTAGAATTTTTATTAGTACCCTGTTATTTGCAAACAGAGTAAGTCTTCAAAGTAATTAAAAATTACAATTTGAGTTCTCTATTGACTTGTTTGTAAATCACAAAAAAAGTCAACCACTTTTTGGGTCAAGTTTTTTAAATTTTAATAATCTTAATTTAGATATTCTGCCTCCTTTTTCTCATAAATTAATGTCAAAGGAAAACTATTGTATTTTGATTCTGTGAACATTTCACGTTTAATTCTAGGTTTGTGTTAAGTTCAATTTATTGTGACAGAACTATTTATGTGCTTCTATCTAAGCAGTGAAATAAATGCTTGCAAATCAGTTGGATAAATATATTAATTAGTTAGAAGACAGTCCATAAGAGAGCAAAATCAATAGTGTGTGGAAGGTAACAAAGTATCAGCTTTCAGCCATATGACTGACTATGCAAGCTGAAATTTTTCACATCCAGAACTCGAACTTCAGACAGGAGCACAGTCTATCTGTAAATATCTGCCCATAAAAAAAAATGTAAATGCCTGAATAGCAGCAGATCACAAATTCTAAATGGTACAAACCCTGTAAAATCAAACTACATTTTAAAATACACTTGTATGATTTTCCATATAGAGTCTCAGTTCTAATTATCACTGTCTGAGTGTGGTGCTGCCATGATGATAATATCGCACTCACTGGGTTCAAGGGACTGACCTAAAACAGAAACATAACTATGTCTGTAAGTCAGCATTTAGGCTTAGTTCTGTGAAGAATGGGAATTCTGGAATAGATAAATGGGCATTTGTTCTAATACTATGATTCTTCTAATCTGATATGTGAGTGTTTGCCTAAATATTTTTTGGTAATTTTTGATGGATAACTTTTGAGACAACAAGTCTTTCAAGTTTATAAACTGTTTCTTGATGAATTATTTTTAATCCATTTTGTTTCTCCTTCTCAACCTTACTTCCTTCTTAATTGGCAATCACTTTAATTTCATGGCTTACGCTGAATGTGACAATTTCTTCTTTCAAATACTGGTCATACAATTGGTCTAACATTTCTTCTAGCACGTGCCTCTAAGGTTGGACTGGAACTCAGAGTCAACTCCCACCTATCAAGTTGCACAGTTTTTGACCTTTAATATAGAAATAGCCTCAAAACAATGAGAATGTGCTGATGGGATATTTATAGATTTTCAGGGACTTCAGAGATACAAGCACCTCTCTATTAGCAGAGAGGCTGAGAGGATGATTGTTTGAATGTCCTACTTTGGCCAGAAAAATTATCTTTCTCTTGCAAAGACAAGTTTATTCAGAAAATTGCCAAACTTTCTGCTCATCCTGCCTGCACCTGAGGCAAAAAAATTATAAATATTGGGGGAGGGATCAAAAGGAAACCAAACTCATTTCTTTTCTGAAAACAAATGCTTTTTTCTTTGAAAGAAATCATGGATAAAAGTAGTGAGAGCATCTGCTCTGCCTAGTCTTTACAGTTTAGTCTCCATCTTCAGGCTCCCAAACCCCTTTTTTTTCTTTTTTTTTTTTTTTTCAATTCTGTAACACAAAGGCTAAAGAGAATGCAACCAGAGTCTTGGTCTGCTTTAAACTTCATATCTAGGAAACTGTCCTATATCCTTCTGTTCATGTATAGCTTGAATAATTTCCATAAAAATATGTTTTCTGCTTTGGTGTCTCCATTGAGAATGGAAATGACTCCTCTGCCTGTGCTAAAGAAGGATTTAGTTTTCAGCTTTCAGTGGCTTAGATATACGTTGGCTTCTGGTACTTACATTTTGTAATGGAGACAGAGGATGGTGGGATGGACCATATGGATGGGTGCTTGGCAATGTTTATAATATACTGTGTTAATGTGATAAAGCAGATATTTACACATATATATAAATTTATGTATACGGGTATGTGTATGTATTAAGGATTGACAGACTCAAATTCTGCGAAGAAGTGGTTGAATGTAGGGTCAATAGATCTACTGCAAACAGTAGACATCTGTTTGCAGACAAATGTCTAAATTGCAAAGATTTATTAGCGTACTGTGATGAATGCATAATTTTAACTAAATACTTGCCTCAGTGATATCACACTGATTTACAGGGGTTTTGCCCTAAATGTCTTGGAAATCAAGAAAATAGTTATACAAGAATTATCCACAAATTTATAATTACTTTTCATATTTGTCATCAGTACTTTGTAGTATAATTCTTATATAGGTCATTTCAGCATTTGCTTGATTTTACGTATGAGTGCAAATCCAGTTATCACTGGACAATTCTGCTGAAGATGGCTAGGTTTAAAATTTAGGTATGTGCCTTAGTACTTCATGAATGAATTCTGTGATCTCAAGAGATGCAAACCTCTCAAGAATTCAATCAAATGTCAATTGAACTTCGCTGAAAACTCAAGCCTGTGTAAGTAACTGGGGAGCTGGACATCAGAAGTTGAACAAGATCTACCCAATCTGTTTTCCTCACACAGTGTTCAGCATAGATTTGCTGTCAAAACTGAATCCAGCTCTTGCTATTTAGATCCCTGTTCAGTGAGATTTTTTTCTTATACCCTGCATACCAAATCTAACATTAGTTTTTTAAACGCTATTTTAAACAAAAACTGAAAGTAGGATTTAGAGTGTCCATTAGCTAGGTGGCAGTCGCAGCACTGGACTATGCTCATAATATGAACTCACTTTTCAACAGAGGGGATGTGATTACTTACTACTTTTTCCCATGTGCAAAATATGGCTGAAAATGTAGCAGTGCAGAGGAAGGGGCAAATTTTAAATAGTTTGCAACTCAACTGGAGAGAAATGTATCAGCCAAGAGAACCAATTTCTGTAGCCTAAGGGTCAGATTTCAGTATTCAGTTATTAGGCAACTTGGAACAAAAGAAAAAGATTGCACAAAGTTCTGGTGGCTACAAAGTTTTTTCTCATTTTTCTCTGCAATTACTGTAGCCTTAGCCTCTGTTCCCACAGCAATCAACACATTAGCTCATTTTGACCATTTTTATTTGATTGGGTTTTTTTAAAGTCTTTGAAGAAATCTCAGCAGACAAAACTCAACTGACAAGTGGTTACACCTTTACAGGAATGGTACAATTTGGTTTTCTGTCTCTTCAGGTTTTAACTCCATAGTCATTCTTAGCTCTGTGCACATTTGGCTTCTTCTGTCTTCCATCTTTCATACTCTACTGATCTGGTGGCTCTGTGTAGATCATCCTTTGATCATATGCCTCACATATGAGCCCATACACATACATTTCCACTGCTGATTCACTCTGTTCATGTCTGATGTCATGCATTTTATGGTTATTTTATTCAGAAGACTGCAGCGATTATTGCCACGTTAATGTTCTCATCCAGATAGTAACACAGCAGGTGACTACTGGTAATTAATCATCAAACCTTTTATGTTTTTTATAACAGAGGAGCTTTTTAATACTGTGCAAGTCACAACCTGCACATCCATAAGTGATGTGAGAATCTGTCAGAAATAGCCAAGCTCTTATAGAAAATGGTGTCAAATGTTGGAAGTCTTATCTTAAGAATTTATGGGGTCTGAATGTCCTATCACAAGTTTTATATAGATGTCATTCCTATTAAAAAAAAAAGAAAATGTCATGTCAAAGCCCACAGTCTAACACTGGTGTGTGTTACTTTTGATAACTGTTACTCTCCCTTGCAGATAAATTACAGTTTTTCAGCTGTATAGATACATGTTTGCTGTTGAAAAATAGGTGTACAAGCAGACATTTTTTAAAATCTGCATCTTTGAAGGCCATTAATGCCCATTTAATCAACTTCTCATAGCATTTAATAAGAGTATTAATGACACACAGCTGACAGTAATGTCAATCAGTCAATGTTTGGACGTTATTAATATTTCCCATTTCACACTGTATGGTAAATTTACTATGACTACAGCTGGGAAAATGAGCAGAGCAATGTCACATTTACAATTTTATTTTAAACTTTATGTTGTACAAAGTGTTTTTAAAATGGCATTGTGTTGTAAGAAATGATGATGGCTGTGTATTAGAATCAATAGAGACATCTAGAGTAGCCCTTTCTGTGTCATCCAAACATCACGCTGGTTGATTACTATTGGTAAAGGAGTCTCAAAGTCTATAGCATCTAAAGAGCTTCCAGAGAACCTAGCATCAGAAAATGTGCAGGATAGCCACTTGACTCATCTATCCACTTTTTTGCCAGATGTGCTAAGGAAATGAGGTATCTTTCAGTGACAGAGAATTGTTCGTGTTGGGTATTTTCCTGGCAAGACTACAAGATATTTCAGTCTTTAAAAACAAAACCAACAAATAACCAAATAAGCTACCACCTCCTCCCCACAACCCCCAAAGATATTTTACTTGCTACTAAACCATGTTTGGGGCTGATTGAATAGCACGCACATGCTGCTATTAAAACAAGTGTTGATATGGGCTTGCAAGGCAATTTTTTCTCATCTAAAACATATTGTTTGGAATAGACAAAGTATTTATTTCTCAACTAATTTGTGTGTGTGTGTGTGCATTTGCTTTTCGGTGCTATACCAACAAATGCAAGTATGTTATTGCATGAAATGCATAAGATTGCCTTTGTCCCACTTCTCATAGATTTTGGAGGATTGTTATGGTTAGTTTTAAGATTAGAAAATTATGGGCACAACAAAAAAGAAAATTTCTCAGGAAGCACATTTCTCAGTTTGTTTTAGAGAGGACTGTAATCAGAAAGAAATCCAAAGCTTTTAGATTTTGGACAACCCTTTGATCCTAAAATATGCTGAGCATCTTGTGATATGGCTAGGAATGGAAGTGTAGCTCTTCGGACTCTTAAATTTCCTTTGTGTGTGTGTGATAGGATTTTTTTTTCTTTACTTTGGTTTTAAGGATAAGGAACTTTATAGGACCTTTCTATGAGAATATTAGCATGGGAAATTTCTATAGGAAAAATTGGTAGAAATATTTAAGTACCAAAAATTGCAGATAGACAACTAGTGAAGTTTTCAAAAGTTCCAAGGCATCTAAACACATTGGAAAGGCATACTGTGATCCCTGACTACATTGTAAACCACTTTTATACTTTAAAACCAAATTTTTAACTTCCATGTGGGAGATTAATCTCACCTAACTTGAAACATCCTTCCTTAATATGGATGTATTTGTCTGAGCTGGACAGCATGGTGAATTTTATAGTCAGGGAAGAGAAACAGTCACTTGTGGGACACGATTCATCTAACCATGACTCAGAAATCTAAACCAGTTCAGATGAATTGGACTCTAAAAATGCCTATTTGTCTCCACGCTCTGTAGCAGAATTCTAGGGTGACAGTCTGTGATATCCTTGGCTATATTACTGACCTATAAAGTCAGACAGCTAAGTGTCTTAACTACTTTGTTTTGGATCAATTTCTAATACCAAATTGCTTAAGCAATCTGTGTCAAAACCTACTGTCAAAGCAAAAATCAGATGTGAACCTCTCCCCTCTGTGCCTGGTTTTTTCTTTCTGGAAAATTAGTAGATTAATTCCAGAATGAGAGTTTTGTAAAAAAAACCCCAACAAGATGGCATTAGTAGCTAATTGACAGAAAGATGGTAATTTTCAAATTTTTGTGCAATATGGAACAGTTGATTTGTTTGAAAAAATATTATGTGGATGGAGGGGTTTTTCTGTTTTCTTTACAGGGTAGTTAATATTGTATATTTTTATCGAGTGTTGTGAAACCATTTGCTGAAATCCTTGCCAAAAAGGCTAGTGGTGAGTTGGTCAGTCCCACAAGACCGCTTGATATTGCACCATTCAGTACTAATGCAGTTGTCAGGAAGAATCTGTTGTAAACTCTGATGTTGTTCCTTAATGCTTCTCTGGCTAAAGAAGGAAAAAATAGAGATGGTTACCAAAAGAATTATGTGGGGGCTGGGAGCTGAGGGAGTAGATGAGGACAGTGTATATCCAACAATGTAGAAAAATGTGAGGTCTTAGAGCTGCAAAATTCTACTCTGTACCAAAGCCTTAAGACATCAGTTTAAGGTAAATTCCAAGCCATAGGCATCTCACTCTGCCTATTATCTTCTCTGAACGTGCTCAGTGTTTGAAAGCATTAAAGGCAAGGTTTTGCGGAAAAGTGGCCCTGCAATTTAATGTTGATTAATGGCATATAGGAAAAAAAACCCAAACAAAAAACCACTTTGATTTCTTCAGTCTCTCATCCTTTCTGAACTCTTGAAATGTTTTTTTTTATATTCGCAAAGACTTTTATTTTCAGCTCACTCCTTACCTACAGGCCACGCCACAGTGCAAGCAATAGCTGTTTGTGTTACTGTCTTTGAAGAAACCAGCTCTGACTTCCTTCATAATTAGGTCTGTATAAAGCATAGACTTTGCTGGGCTACCTATTTACCAGCAGATCTGCCTGATGAGCAGTGTGGTGTCAGTTGGTGTAGTCAGCAACACCAATTCCTACTCTTTGCTAGGATGTCTTCTGGGAAGTAGTAACCAGTTTAGAATGTTAAAACAGTTGCAAGATGCCAGTCTATAATAATGCCTGATCAAGCTGCAGTAATGCCTTTCTCCTACAGTTTTTCAAATATACCTTTTCAACTGTTTCCTCTATTTAGAAGAATCTTGCTCAAATCTTCAAAGACCTGTAAATTCTGGCCAAATTTCTAATCCTCTGACTTATTTTTACTTTCCAGTCTTTCTGGACCCATAAGTACTTTTACCTCAATACTCTGCTCTTCCCTGACTTTCATGAGATTTCCCTCCTTGGTTCTCTTTTTTTTCTTTGGGAGAGAACATTTTTATATCTCCTAAGTTATTGATCTTTCCTCTGAAACCTACTCTGTTATCTCTTATTTTCCACATACAGTATTTCCATTCTCTTGTTGCTAAGTTCTCAGTTTTACTTTTTTCATTTGTTTCTTTCTCATCTACTGTTATCCAAACTGTGATAATATTCTGATTTTTTTCCCTCTCAATATCTTTCTATTCAGAACTATTTTACTTGTCTCAGCTCAAATCAGGTCAAGATTTGATTTCTGCAATCTGAGTCTTGCGAACTCTAAAATTTGATGACAAATCTTGTACCATTTAATGTTTTACTTAAAGCTTCAGTTCCTAAAAGCAACTAAGAACAAGAAACTCTAAGCTTTTATCAAAATTGCTAAAACCTTAGCCTTCCGGATTACTCAAAAAGCCTGAACACAGGAAAGAGCATATTAAGGACTCATACAAAAAGGCAAATAAAACCCCAAGCAATCTCTCTTTTAACATTTTACTACTATTTCCATTAAAATGCCAACCAGCCTCACTTTTGAGAAAATAAGAAAAATCCTTTCTCAGTAATATCTCAAAATGAAAGTTAGAGATATACTTACTAATAAAAAAAAAAACCCCAAACCAGAAACTAATAAAAGTTTTCACTGATATGAGGAACACTTTGCAAACACTGTCACTGTAAACACAAACTAAAACAATAAAAATGAAGTTCTTTTCATATGGATCAGAGAGCATAGTGAGTATTCAGTTTAATTCAAATTCAAATTAAGATCATTCTTTATTGAAGACAAGCATCTTTATCACATGGGGCAATTTTAGAGAAGTGTGTGAAGCCGCTCAGGAAACCCTACTTCCATTTCTACAACTACCTGGGAAAATAATGTGGCTCTTGTCAGGCACCACGAAGTTAACTGTATTTCTGAAGATTTTTAAGAGCTGTGTAAACTGGAATCAATTTGTGTATTTACCTTTATTGATCCTACAAGCTTGTGAACACTGCTACATATTTTGTTCTGCCAGTAGATGGTGATATTTATATTAACTATTTAAGTAAACGGGAAAATATGTACAGTTATTTATTTCAGTATACATTCCTTATATACTAGGTATGTTTTAACAACACAAGCTAATTTCAAGTACTTTGGCTGTTTATAGCAAGTGTAATGCATTGTGCAAACATATAGTTGCGTGATTGGCTTTGACCTCATTGTGCCCACTTTGGGCTTTAATGCCCCAAGTTTTATCACATTTTCAGCCAGCAGCGTTTATCTAGTTTATATCTTTGGATTGGCTGAATATTTCTCGGGTCTGTGTTAAGCTGAAAGGAGAATGCAGGATTTTGAGAGGCCATTTTCTGTACCACAGTCAGTTGCAAATGGAAGCTAACTCCTCACATACTCAGTAGAATCAGTCAGGTTTTCTCTCTTGCTACTGCCCCTGCCTGTTTACTGTTAATGAAATTCTAAGAGCATTCTTAAAAGTGTTTCAGTTAGAGTTCAAGGATAATTTAGAGTATATTAATGTATGCTTAAATTAAATTGCCCTTGGTCAGCTCTAGCACTTTCCAAAGACAAACTATACATAATTCACTTGAATACTTGCAAGCCTATCAGGAATATTTAAAAACTTAGGATGGCAGATTTTTTACTCAGTTAATAACATCAGGATGGTTGTAAGTTGGTATAGTTGGTAAAGTACTAACATTTTTAATACATTAAAAAAACCCTACATATATATAAGCCTTCAGTTAATGAGATATTTTAGTACATATCTAAATTGCAGCATTTATGTCTCGCAGAATTGAGAGGAAATGTCCTCATGATAGCAGTTTAGCATGTTCTTGTGTTCCTTCCTTGGCTATGATTTGGGATCAACATTAAAAACAGGTCTTATTTTTAAGATTTTGTTCCTTGCTAGCTAGATGACAGTGGTAGACATAAAATACTCACAACTAAAATTGCAGTAATTTGAGTCTCCCAAGATTCATCTCTGTTGAAGGAACTGAACCCTCCAGGGTTTTTACTAAAATTTAAGCCTGGAACTTTTTTTGAAAGTAAGAATAACAAAATTCAGAGCATGAGAAATAATTATCTTGGCCATCTGTTCCCTAAAAATGTGATAGGACTGAATGCAGCAACAAAAAAACCCTACTTCCATTTCTATCTCAGTAGTCCGTATCTTACTTAAATATAAAAAGCGAAATAATTATTCACTTTCCCTGAACTTCTCTTTATTGTTGATGTGCCTTTTGTTGAAATACAAAGTGCTAATGAAAAACTGCAATCATAAAAGCTTAATTTTTTCACATAATTACTTAAAGTATAAACAAAACTACTGTTACTGCTTTCAATTCCATGACAACTTGGTTGTTCCAAACAAGCGAGAAGAAAAAACTATGGATTTATTCAACATCAGATTTGGGTTTTTAAAAATATTTATAATAGAATTACATAAGTCTTCAATGGTTTGGTTTTAGATTTTTTTCTGAAATTCTTTTTTTTTGAAGAGGAATCCTTACACTGTCTTCAATTAAGCTTATGAAGCTGAGACTGCATTAATTTTTTATGCAGATATGCTTAGTCATGCCATGAAGAATAAGAAGCAACAAATTATTAATTTAAATTATATATTTCTGAATGATTAAAAGATTTTGCTTATGCTAATTTTCTTGCATATAACAAGCATCTCTGTTTTCTTGTGGAATCACTGAGTTGGAAATATAAAACATTGTGGTAGTATCAAAACATATGATAAAATACACTAGACGGAAGTATCAAATTGCTTCCATATATATTTATTTTTTCAGATGGGCTTCATTAAAAATACTACTCATCTAAAATGTATGCATCAAATATACAGCACTCCTCTGATTGTAGGAGAGGGGGACTGCTGTTCTTTGACAATTATTTTAAGATAGGAGCTCGTTATCTCCCCTTTGGTTACAAGCGTTGAGGTCACCCCCATTATCTTGGGGTATGCTCAGAACAGAACTTGTAGGAGTGTCTTTACAGAGCAGAGATTGGGATATGCCTCACAGACAGTACCTGCACTGCAGCTGTTGGCATTTAAAAAGCAGAGAGTTTTCAGAACACTGGGCCTGTGGGCTAAAACTTGGAATTAAATACAAGGTTTGATCTAAGACTGAGAGAAGCTTCCAAGGTGCTAAAAAGCAAGAATGTAGATTTGTAGTCAAAATAGCGACTTGTTATGCTAGATAGAGAGAACAGAAGTAGTTACAAAGGTAACAAGAAGTCTGTAGAATAAATCTGTGTAGCAGAACAAGATTGGTCAGAAAAGATCATATTCTTGCTAGACGAAATTTCTTATTATTATGGCATAAACATCCCAGGTATTAATATTCTATTGGTTAATCAGTCTTTAAAGGATGGTGCAAGCAGAAGTCCCGTGACTTCTAGCCATGCTTTCAGCACCTGTAAAAGACCTCACGCTTTTTGCTCCATGTGGAAGATAAATAAACTGCACTTTTACGCATCTAGAAATCCCATCTCTTCCCTCATCAAAAGAACTTCCTGTGAAACGGGGAAGTGGGCCGTATAACCCATAAGCAACTATGGTTTGGGGTATGCAAAAAAGATTCTTACACTACAGCACCCAGTTTACTTCTGCCAAAACCATTATTTTTTGAGAGATTTCTCTTTGATGCCCTAGGTTGCCAATGATCCATGACTTCTACCAACTTCATATTGATTTGGGTTGCTACTCAGCGTAGTTCAGTGACTCTAAAAAGAGAGACGAAAGCTATCTGACTTGGAGCCATAAGAAAACCAATAAGATAAGCCATCAAATAAAAGGCCTTCAAAAGCAAAAACATGTTGCTTTGTCAAGCTTATTGTTTTTAGAGGAAACAGGAAATTGTGGAAAGGATCAGTAAAAAATACCAATGTGTCCAATTAGCCAAGAAGGGAACATTGATTCTGATAAGGAAAAGGAGGCTGGATTATCATGGGAACAGTGTTAGAAGAAAAGAAGGGACTTTTTTTTTTTTCACATTTGAGCAGCAAAATTTGCTCAGTATTCCTCTCAGAGTGTTGCAATTTCTTTCTTAAAGAGCAGTAAGAAGAAATTTTAAGGTCTGTGAATGACCAGGAACTTTAGGTAGAATGCAGAAGTCAAAAATATCTTAGATGTTCCTTCCAGATACAGAAAGAAACCTTAATTTGGAGAAGGATATAAACAGGAACCTGTCAAGCATATCTAAGAAAGAATTGTACTTCAGGATAACCCAGACTGCATTAGCAAAACTGTAGAGATAGGGGAAAACTCAAGACCATGTGAAGCTGCCAGAGGCTTCAATGTTACGTATACTGACATAGCACTGAGATATACTAGTGGAGGTCAGGATCCTCCTCCCTCAGAACACTCACAATGAATCAAAATTATTCCCTGCCCCTGGAGAACCCAAATTCCAATTAGTTAAGGTAAATACTAACGAGAATGCAAAGTAATAAGGTATTTCTCTAAAGTATTGAGCAATTTTGCCCATGACTCACTGAATTTCTTTGGAGAGAATCCTGTGCTCTTGCCTTCCACTTAGATTCGTTGCTTACTGTACAGTCATATAACCATACAAAAAGAGGAAGTGAAAATATTGATTTTTACTGAGAGGTCTATTAAAAAGGGAGAGTATTATAATTTTAGTTTATATTTCCATACAAAAAAAAACCCCAAAAACTGCCACTTGGGAAGACGTAGTACGCCAAGGCTATTAAATAATAAAACTACAAGATAAGTAAATATTCCTCAGAGAGTTTCACTACACAAAACAGTTCCAGAAGTTGCATTTGTACATTTCTTTCATCAGTGAGGCTCTTCCGTTTCAGAAGTGCAAGAAAATTGTCTCTGCCTTGTATCTATTGGTGGAAAAAGCAAATATTACTAATTTACCTGATTTTGAGTCTGAGGTTAAGCTAAACCATATAAAATGCTCTGTGTGGACAATGTTCTCCACATATGAAAAAATTCTGCATTTCTGGCTTAATCAGAAAAAAATAGCTTAAGGCTGCCTTAATTTATACACAACAACAACTTTTATCCGCTGGTTTTATTTATAGTTATAATACTATAATGCAGAACATTTCCCCAACGTGTTAAAAGCAGTACCTGGCAGTCACTGTTTAAAAATCAACCTGAGTGAGGTGGAAGATGTATCAGTTACATGCATGTTTGAATGTCTTCATCTGTCTTGTAAATCTCTGCTTTATTTCTTTGTAAGTTAGAAATCCTTCTATGGGAAGATGTGAGGATGTCTTTCTGGCTCACATTTTCACCATTTCTAATGAGGATTTCAGACCACCGGCACTAGATTTAGTCATATTTATTTTTCATTCGAGATGTATTCTGCATAAGATTTTGCATTATAGGCATAGAAAAAGTGTATCTTAAACACTAAGGTAATGTTAATTTTATCTGTGTAATTTATGCAAAATAAATGCATGAAATAATGTAAAATAATATTACAGGCATAACCACCCAACTATTAGCGTCAATATAAACAAAATTCTCATCTTAATATTGTTAAATATAATTCACACAAATTGTCTTTCTGTGTGTGAAAGTGTTGAAATACTTTATATAAGACCCTGTATTATTTGATAATCATACATAAAATAAATAGTGAACAAAAGATACAATGAAGGAAATAAATAGCAAACAAAATTGCTTGAATTATTTGTAATTTTATGTTTTACTTTTATATAATATGGCACACTGAGCAGGCCTGACTTGCAGTAATTTTTGAGATATTAATCAATGTTAGTCTTGCTCCTATCATAAATGTCAAATGGCATTTTGCATAGATAAATTAACATGGACAAAGAAAAGCAGGAAGGGAATATTACTATCCCATTTCACAGAAAAATGAGGCAAAGCAAATTTTAAAATTAATCTTTTACTTTATACTTGTAACATAGACATCCATACCATGGTTAATACTATATACTCTTTTAATTCTTGATAGAAACAAACTGACTGTAAAGATGTGAAAGGCACAATTCACCCCCGTGTATTTAACATGCTACATTAGAATGAGATTAACTTACTACTAAAAGTGTCTATTCACATTTATTAACTGTACTACAAAGCTAAAGGAAGGCTTTCTACATCTGGTCAGATGAAATCCATTACGAGAAAACTGGCAGATGTGGAAGATATGGAAAAACACCCACATCTTTTAATTTCTAATCCAATATTCCCGCTGTTGGGATCTGCTTTTCCAAAAAAGAGATTACTAAATTCTGATCCTCATGAATCAGAACACTTGTGTATTTAGATGCATAATGCAATCTCATCTAAACCACTGAGTATACAAGTCTAAGATTTTGAGCTCACAGGTAGGTCCCGTTGACTTAGGCTTCCTTTCATATCTCCTGGTCCTGCAGAGAAGCCCCACTGCATCCTGTGGTAAGGAATGTCTTGAAGTGAGGTAAAATAAGGTGAATGATTTACATACAGGGTGTGTCAATTGCCATGTCTAAGTACCCAGACAGAGGAGTCTCATAAATAGCTCCTTCAAAACACTGAATACATTCTGGTTTTCCTTATTTTTTCTACAGATTTCTCTGCCATGGCAATTGCTATACTGATTTTGAGCACTACTATATATTAATTGGTAGCTTTATCATCATAAGCTTTGTGTAATCCACGTCTATGTCATACAGATTATAAGAAGTAAAGCATTTAAAAATATTTTTAAAACACATGGAAACATCTTAGAAATACCCAGACTTAACTCATTTTAGCATAATTGAATTTTTCATCACACAATGTAAATACAATATGGCTTTCCTGCTCTGTTTCTGTGGCTCAGTGTTTCTCTTTAAGGAAATAAATGTGTGTGTACACTTTCACATATGTATATGTCTATTGACATCATTTTACATCTGTAAAACAATTAAAATACAGTACTAATATGGATATTCTGATACGTATATACAGAAATATCTATTTCTATATGTAGGAGAAGAGCCATGTAAGAGATCACTGGAGATGACCAAAACAGGATCAATATATAAACATAATTTAAATTTATATTTTGATATTAAGAACTTTTATGACAATAGTGCAAATGTTTTGAATGCTTCTCAATTTCTTATTTCTTCCTGATTTCATAACTGAAAAGTTGCATAAAGTAAAAGGTACAGTTCTGCCAGTATTTCTTGATGAATAAGAAGCAGAAAGAATTAGAAGTATTTGATAAAACCTTACCTACTTTCATTTTATGTTGATTTTTTTTTTGAACTAAGAGATACATGTGAAATATGAGTAAATTCTTTAAATTGTTTTCATATTAATCCATCTGAATGTTCAGAGTTTAAAATATTCATCAGATAATCACAGGAATTAAGATCTCAGATTCATTCAGAAAACATATTGTTATTATCTGTAGTACACTTTGAAGATGTGATATTATGTAGCAATAGATGTATTTACTTAGCATGTCTTAAAAAGTTACTATTTTATTATTTACAATCTATATTTCAGGACTTCATGAAAGTCCTGACCATGTTACAATGCATATACTAGTACACATCTTTTTCTCTTTCGATATGCCAGAATTTCTCATCAAATTATTAAAATAGTTCAATGATGATATAAAAACCAACCCCTAAATCTACATGTCCTTCAAATCTGACTTAGGTTTTAGTGCTAAAATGACTAAATTAGTTAAATTATTTTCCTGTGCAATTTTTCATCACATCCCCATTAAAAGTGAAGTGGTTTCATTACATAATGATGGAAAATGTCAGGAAATGTGAACAGAATTCTGAAAGATGTGGCAAATGTGAGAAGCACAGAAATGTGATGAAGTGAGTAGCACAAGATAAATATATTTTTCAGACTAAAACCGATCTAGAAAAGTTATTATAATGGCAGAATAAGCATCAATATAGACACTAGATTCTACCACACTACACCATTTGCTTTAAGAAATTCTTTACTTAGTATGCTACACTCCATAAATGTATAGTTTAGAGCACTGATGGTGCAGTGTGCAAGGCATATGGCACTGAGCAGAAGTACCATGACTCTTCCTTCTCCACAGCACTTGCAAGCAAAGGTATTGGAGTATTCACAACATCATTTTAGGAATGGGAGAAGAGAAACCGGAAGATAACAAGATGCACTGTGCAATATTCTGAAGGTAACACCTGTAGCATTTATTTCCAAGAACTTTGATATCTGTAATTAATGAAAATGTCACAACAATTGTAAGAGTGTTACCAAATAAAAAGGGTCAGTCCTTGAAGGTGAAGTGTTTAATAGGACCAAGTACCCTTTGGACACTGGAGGACAATGTTAATCACTAGAAGTCACTATGAGTACACAGAATTTTCCAGATCCAACCATTTCTTCTGGAGATAGCTGTGATACCCTCACAAGTCAGGCGTGGATGCACTGCTTCTGCAGTACAGACTTCCTGTAAAAATTACACTGCTGTGAATGAGATGGAAGCTTAAAAACTTTTAATTAAGGTCCTGTAAGGAATCTAGAATCTATCAGAACTATTAGGGGGTTTTCTGCTTACTCTTTCATTACATACTTTCTCTTTTCATCCACAGCATTTTATTCAAACTCATTTCCTGATGCAGTTTTTCCCTTTTTAGCAATATGTCTGTCTTTTTGTTTTGTCCTAGGGCAAACAGAGAGAGATTTCCTGATTACAGTTCATCTTATTTCCTACTTTTTTAAACTCTTGCTTCATAAGAGTTTATTATTCTTAATGGTAATTCACATAAATATTTTTTATTATGTATTTATTTGTTAATTTCAAGTCCTGGGATAAGATTCATACTTGTTTTGCAAACTCCTTAATTTGTTCATGCTTAAAGACTTAAGATGAATGAAATCTAGGACTAGAAAAAATTTTTAGAGAGTTGGAGGAGTTTAGGGTAAGAGGCTGTTGGTCGGTATGTTTTGGGGGGGGTTTGAGACTTTCTTCTGGTAGGACACTCTCTTCCAGCAGAAAATGGTGTGCAGGGATGGCAATTCTGAACTACACATTCCAATTCCAGGTTGTCCATCAATGAACTCTACTACATCTCGCAGGCTTTTAACCTTTCTGATCTTCACTCTTTTCACCTTTAAGATGTGAATTTCAATCACTTTCTTGTAGAAATACTATTGAAATTTTCAGAGAAAAATATTTAAAACACTATGATAGTTTTAAAGGACTCACTTAGCTAAGCTATTTTCAATTTATCTTGCATATGGATTTAATTATTAGTTAAATAGGTGAAAGTAAACATCAAGAGAGATTATTAAGCATCACAGTTTACACACACCCTCTCCTATTCCTATGCGAATTTTATAAACATGATGTTATAGTTTTGGTATATTTAGTCTTTCACCAAAAGGATTACTTAGTTATCATAATAATTCCACTGATTCTGGCTTCCAGATGTCACACCTATTTCTATCCCAATGTCATTATTCATGACAGTGATATCATTTAAATTATTTATACTGATTTGGAGGGTGTGTGAATACTCCTAATATAAAAATAAGGAGTAAGTATAGTGAAAATGAAAGAACCCATATGCTGTTATTAATTTCCTAGGAGGGAAAGATTGATAGCAAATATTCATCCCACTATTCAAAGTACTTTCTGGTGTTTCACAAGTAAAAGCAAGAGCGAGAATCTATGGAATGTGTAGAAAACTCAAAAATCCATAGAAAGTACCAATAAAAAAGGCAGATGTCAACACTGTTTCAATTATTTTGACTGCAAGTAATAAGGCAAAAGTGATAGAACAACTTGGATGCTGGGGTTTGAAGCAACCTTTTTACTTATACTGGAACACAATTCCAAGTAGCTCTGCACTGTAGTGCATGTTTTGAAAATTAAAAGGAATTCACTGGAAAAAGGAACTCTAACATGACAGGATGTCAGGACTACAGTAAGCCAGTCTAGTCTGGTAGAAGAAATCAGTTTGTGGGTGAGTGAGAGGCTATCTTGAAGAGGAACCAAAGTGCCTGAACAGCCTGCACATTGTGCCAGTGGCAACACTGATGCACATCCTCAGCCTCACTAGTACTCAAGGTGAATTGTCATGTTTATTTATTTAAAACCCAAAGCAAACACAGTCTTGCTTCATAGAACTATGAAAAGAAGTGTGCAAAAATAAGTAAAAGTACCCCAAATGTGTCTATTATCTCCTGTGATAAAACTGTAAAGGAAACAACAGAATATTTAATTCACTTGGCATATTTTAACCATTCAAGGAAAATAAGCAGCTGTAAAGACTGTCAACTTGAATATAATAGAAGCAGGTCTGAAAAGTTGGTGTTCATATAAATTAGGGCAGTATTAAGCCAGTTTTTATAATTAAGCCACAGATGCAGAATCTTGTAATGTGCAGGTAGCACTGTCCACACTGAGCACGTGACACGGTTTAGCTGAACTTCAGACTCAAAGTCAGGTACGTTAATATTGTTTGCTTTTTCTAATAATATATACATGGCATAGACAATATGCTTGCACTTCCAAAGCAGAAGAGTCTTACTGCTGAAAGAAATGTGCAAATCCAACTTCTGTTTTTTCTAGTGAAACTCTCTGAGGAATATTTACTTATCTTGTAGTTTTATTATTTAATAGCCTTGCCATACTGAGTCTCCCCAAGTAGCCCTTTCTTCTGTATGGAAATATGAACTAAAATTGGAATACTCTCTCATTTTAACAGACCTCTCAGCAAAAATCAGTACTTTCACTGCCTCTCTTCGTTCCTGACAACCAAGAGGATAATAAAATTTCTATGCTGACTTTTTATTGTAGTCTGAATTACTCAGCATTTAGCTTTCATCTCATTTTGGTACTTTCTTCAGTGGATTAAAGTCTGTAGATTACCTTAGAAACAATCAGGGATGTGGCTAGCAATCTAAGAACTGGAAGATCTATGCAAAGTCACTCAAGGTTAGACCAATAAAATACAATTTTAAACAATTATTTTACATTCAAAAAGCTCTGCTGTTGTCTGATTCTTTAGTTTTCCTAGAGTGGAACTTCTGTGTGTGTGTTTCCTCTATCAGAGAGGTTCCTACCTTTCTCTAGTTTGGCTGACGCCCATAGACCCCAAACAATCTCCACAAAGCTGGTAGCTTCTCTGTGTAAAATACTAGTCTTTCTCTATTCTTGGTAAGACTTCACTTTGAAAATGTGAGTTTCCAAAGGAAAATAGGTGTATCTTAGGTGTATCTTCCTCAATTTTTAACCATATGATTATACTCTCACTGGAGTTCAAAGAAATTTAAATCCCTACTCTTGTTTGAATTCAAAGCTCCCTAGTTTGAAATCAGTCTCCCATGATAGTCCTTGCCACTGTCAAATATTCTGACTGCTTCAAGGCTGCAGAATTTAGTCCTTATCATTGACTATATCAAGGCAATGGTGGCATTGTCCTCTCAGAAACTGGATTTCAACACATAATCAGTGAATGTCATTCTTCCATTAGCCACTCATGCATAATGGCTTTTGTGAATCTCACTGTCAGCTCTTAATTCTTAGAAAATCCTTTACAAGGATGTTTGGCATGTAAGATTCAAATATGACTTCCAAATGAGCAAGACATGCATCTACCTTTACTTCATATCTACACTGTCTTAGTTCTACAACGGAATTAATGCCATTCCCTAAGAGATATATTCAAGATGATGAGGTTCTCAGACACAGGAGTGGTGAAGCTATAAGTTTCTTAATTAGACAGATTCTTAATTCACCACTTTGAAATATATATGAATCAAGCAACTTCTTAAAATTAAGTCTGAATTGCACCCACAGCTGTTAAACATCACACTGGTTGCACCATTTAGTTCTTGCTTTGGCAGGGTATTTATCATGGACCTAAATTTAAGTCTTAATGAATTAGATTAAATCTCTTTGGTGCTTAGGCACATTCTTGACTTCTTTGCTGAACAGAGACTTGAAACTGAACAACAAACAAGCTAAGTACACCCAGCAGAATCATTGGGCTGTTGTTCCATAAGACTGGAAAGCTGACTTTGGCATGAAGACCTGTTTACTTAATTAAATCTCTTAATAAGTAGACCTCCTTTATGACTTTTATATAACTAACAAGCTTAAGCCCTACAGATGATTTTTTTTTCCCTCAATATATTGAGTAATTAACATTTAATTCTAATTAAATCCCATCATTTCCTGTTATGGTTAGCACAGAGACCCAGTTCCAGAATGCTCAATGCAAGCTGCCTTGCTTCACTAAACAGGTATTGCAGAGAAGTAATGCTGTCCCAGAAGGATTCTCTGTGTATTCAATTAGAACACAAAGTTGCTGACTAATTTACACAAGTAGATGTGTTTCATATGGAATAAATGGTTTTGGTTTGGATTAGTACCTATTTCAATATTTGTACTAGAAGACAGAAGGACCAAATCAAGCCAGGGATGTAATTTCTCTTCCCCTCTTCCTTCACTGGCAGTTTAAAGTGAATCCAAAATGTGAAACCCAATTTAGCAAAATCTAAATCTGGCATAAAATATTACATACACAAAGATAAGCAGAATGTCTGTTTCATTTTATGTGCAGTCTTTCACGTCAAAAATACAGATAATTTTTTGTAAACTAGATTTCTACAACTGCACAATTGCTGTGTAAAATATAACATATACAGATCCATTTTCACTGAAAGGAACACCTGTACTTCTGCTTAATTTATAAGTGATTAGCTGAACCCTAAGTAACCTGAAATTAATGGATGTTTTAAAGAACATATACCCTAACTCAACAGTCATTGGACAAGATCTTATTTTTCTTACATATTTCAATTTATTTTTGCAAAATGGATGGTACTTTGGTGTTTCTGATAGGCTGTCAAGTTTTTCTGATCTTGGATAGATGTAAACAAGTCAAGTGTTCAATTAGAAGTTGATAGGATTTGTTAGAAAGATCTGGGTCCAGGATGCCTGTATGTTCTGGTTCTGCAGAATCAGAGAAAGTCGTCCCACAGAAAGTGCTACCAGAATATTTAAATCCTCTTTACAAGTGTGCCTGAAGTATGAAAATGTGTCTGCAGTGGTAATTTCCCAGGGCCTCTGTGCAACAGCTCCAGAGCAGCCAACTCTAGAGCATATTGCACTTCTTGCCGTGAAGAGATAAACTTTGATGCCGTCATTAATAGAGGTTCAAAATAGATCCAAGTTCTTATTTCTGCAGTAGGAAATCCAGGTGCTTTAAAGAAACTACAATCTCAGAGCTTCCAGATTCATACAGGCAATTTCTGGTAGGAGGCACAGGGATTTGTGTTTAGAGTCAGTTATCAGTGCAAGGCTGCTGGAAACCTTTGCTCCAGTGATTTTGGAGCTGCAATTAATGGTTGAAGAATTGAAACCAGTAGCAATGGCACAGCACAGCTGTGCTGTCTAGAGGCTGCACATCATTTCAGAATATTCCCCTCAGTTAATTCATGACTGGGCACAGGGAATAGGTATGAGATATGCGGAGGTACCCAGCCACCCTGCTAGCCATGGGAGCTGCTCATCACAGAACCCCACAGTGCAGCACAGATCCCAGGTTAGACATGATTGCTTCTGCCTCAGCAAAGCTTTATACTACTTTACAATAGTACTGGTGATACTCTACCAGAACTCATTAGCAAATATTTCTTTGCCTATCTCATATTTTTCTTTTTTTCTATTTTTTCTTTGTCTTTCAGATTACCTCATCTATTTTCTGAACAGTTGTTTTTCATATCTTTTTTAAATCCACTGCAAATTCTTTGAGGCAGGCATTAGTCACTCAGCATATTTTGTAAAGTGATGTGTACACTTACAGTCCTATCTAAGCAAAAAAACAATAAAATAACATCTTGAAAGATTTATTGAATAAGGCAATTTCTTCAAATAGCATGAAATAGTTAGCAGCAAAATTCTCATTCAATCTTACTAGATCATGGGATAATTCCCATAACTGTGAGATTACTGACACCACTGTGAATATTGCTGTTTTAATTGTTTGCTAATTAGTAGCTCATGGGGAAGACCAAATTGCTGCTTGGCATGCTGCATTGTGGCAGTTTTGGCCCCCCTGTCTCCTACACCCCATCTGTTCTTCCCTTCTTTCACTAACTGTAAGCAGGGGACTATGTTTGCTCATGGACTCAGATGAGAAAGCAAATTTTGCCAAGAAGAAATATGATTTGGCTATTCTGGACATTTAAAGCATAATTGAAGAAGGCTTTCCTCCCCCTCTTCCCTAAAATAGTGTTGCACTAAAATAATAAAACTCCTCTAGTCCCAGCTTTCAAGGCTTCAGACCAGAGATACCAGCAAAGAAATCACATCATGGGGAAAACAAAAACAAAGAAAAAAAAAAGAATAAAACATCTGAATAGTAGGTTTCATACTAGCAGAGTAGTTTTCTTTGCTGTTTCTATAGGCACAAAGTGGTATGAACATGAGAAAATTTAAAAAGGCAAAATTCAGGCAGCAACAACTTCTTTGAATAAACATGAGATATCACTGACATGAAACAGGTCCCTAGTCCCATTTCATCTCATTTATGTCATTGTTTGAAATGCAAGAATTTTATTTTGAGCTCACAGATCCAATTGTTATTCTCCCAAATCATAAAAAATGGCATAAATGTGTGTACATTGTACCTTACATCTGAGCTTTAACCAATAGTTCTTTAAAAGCTGTAAATAACATGACCTGTCATAGGTAAACCAGTATAATGAATGAATAATAACAAAACGTGTAAAAAAAAGAGAAAATTAATTCCAGTTAAATCCAAGACAGTCTCTAATTCAAGTCAGTGGCCTTCACATTAGTCTGACAAGAATCTCCTGTCTTGTGAAGGATTATAGAGGAAAAGCTGTATAGATAAGCTTGGTAGAGGCATTGCTTTTATGAGCCATGGGAACTTCAGGTGAGGCTCAAGACAAGGCCAGAAAATGTCTCAGGAAGGTAGCAAAGATCATTCTGAGAGTCCCTCTGGTGAGATGTTAAGTTCATTAGATGTCAAATATGATTATTGAATGATTATGGTGCAACATTAACAAAAATTTTCATAGTCGCTTAATATAGTTGCACCCCTGTCCTCCATTTTCTCATTACTGTTTCATTGAGAAACATGGCTATAGATATGAAACAGTGTAGCTGACACATATCAAAAAGAAGAGTTCAGCATTTAGTTGTGGTGTTGACTTTAGGGAATTCATGCATTGCATAAAATAAAAAAAAATATATTTTAGACAGTCAAGTGACTGGAACACCATCATTAATAAAGTCAGACTTCTGGATGACAAATGCATTATTTGAGAAAATTTGCTCTTTTTGTTAGGAGGCAGTGGGTTGTTTTGGTTTGAACATTCTTGTTGTTTTTTTTTTTTTTTTTTTTTGAATGCCTTTACTTGGTCAGGGAACTGAAAACAGATAAGAAGCAGACATTGAACTTAAAAGGTGTTTTAGTACACTCTGAGTGCCAGCCCAGACATTCTGCATTTGATGGAACTGATGCTTAGGTATTCTGTCTTTTATTCACTGGTCATGCCTAATGTCTTGACAGTAGTTCCTACCTATCTCCTGCAGTATTTGCCTTATGCCACTTCCCACATTCAGAAGTTTTAATACAGAGAGAAAGAGACATTCTTCCTAAGAGATTATCTCTTCCTAGCCAAAGACAGAGCAAAGGCATTCACGCTGCTCCTCCTGTATCTATCCACTGTGTGTAACAATGTCTTCCATGGGGTACTGCAATATTATATCAACCATTCAGAAGGAATTGAAAGAAGGGATCACCCAGGATTATATGCCTTTCTTTTAGATAAATCCCAGGTGTGACAATACTGACAACAAGCAGAAGTCTTTTTATCCCCTGCAGGTTCAAAAAGATAGAGTTTTTTTCTCTTCCCTGTTCAACAGATGTGTTAAACCAGCCAGTGGTATTATCAAATGCTACAGGCTTAAATGCTTGACATATGCTGGTGATGCACAGCTGTACCTATTGTTTTATTAGGAAACAGAAAACACTGCCGTCCAGATTCTCACTGCCTGTAGAAATAAGGCACCATCCAAATATTAGTGGTATAAACATAAGGAGGGTCTAGATAAAATTAATAGGAAGTTTCTGCAGTATCCATAGATGTAACGTCCTTCAAAGTCATGAATATTTTGCATTAGGTAACAACTGAAAAAATAATGTACCAGCAGTTGGAGGAAAGATGACATTTGAGCAATTTTACTTCACAGGAAACACTAATTGACACAACTGTGGTATATAAAGAAATACTTAGCATTTCTTCTCCACATTTTTGATCACTTAACTCTTTTGCTGAGCTGGGGAGGAATGGGGAAGGCAGACAGATGCAAAATATCATTATTATCAGAATTTTAGTAATCTCCACTCTAGTTTGACAACTAATAGGGTGAAATGACAATTAAACACCTCCTTCTGGGGTTTTACTTCCACCAGAATGCTGATGTTTGGTGTTGAAAGTGGTGGCAAAGTCAGTAGGCTTGGGCTGCTCAAAGTAACAATGAGCCACAACACTTCAAAAAGTGAACAAATTTTTATTCTTTGTATTTTCCATCAAAGTTATTCAGACTGCATCCTAGCAAATGTCCTAAACTCTACTTAGTATGGGTTAGCAGAATTATACATGAAATTTTTACTAAAGCCCCATTTACAGTGCTGAGAACTGCGTATGGATTTATTCAAACAGGAATCCAACAAAGGTTCCACAGTTTCCCTCAGAGTATATAGATCTTTTACTCACATTAACCTTTTTATGTGAGAAGACAAACATGCTTCATGAAACTTAAATAAGACCTTTACATCGATCAGAGAATTTAATTCTAACCATTTACCATAGATTAAGAATCGGATTAAGAATGTATTACTGACAATATCCAGCTGGAAGGATGCACATGCAAAACTGGGTCATATCAACAGCTTTGGCCAGCGATTATGTAGACAAATGCGATAATCTAAACTGAATCCCAGCGTGTAGATCTTTCCCTAAAAGCCATATTTGAATGATTTTAATATTGTTGCCTATTTAATCAACTATTGTAGCTGCCCTACTAACCATCTGTCCTAAACACATGCTGGATAGCGGGTGCTAGGATTAGAGAATCTTTGAAGGCTCCAGGTATTACTAGTCTGGAAATAATCTGGGTAGATGAAGGCTTTATTAGCAACTAAAAGCAAGAAACTTGAGTTTTCCTTGCTTTCTGAAGTTTGTGGTATTCAACTATGCACCTCAAAGCAGAATGGTAATTCAATATAGATTTGACTATGTTGATGCTCACAGGAAAAAACAGTCCTGTCAAAAGGAAATGGTTTTGTCCCAAATAATCCACTACATAACCAAAGAGGTTTAAATTCATTTGGAATTGGTTATTTTTCTCAGTAATATTTTTCATTTTAATAACAAGTTTCTGACTGAAGACCACTGTTCTGCTGAACACTAAGAGATATAGAATAGATGTTAGTCTCCAAACAAAGTTGGTGGCTGAGTAGCTATCCAGAATACAGAAATATAGAGTAGTTTTCTCTGCCAGAGAGGTCTGAGTACAATGTAGCCAGGAGAGGTAAAATAATATCCTCATTTCATAAAATAAGTTAAACTGTTGAATGTGGAAAGAAAAAGTCACAGTGTCAAATGAAAATCACCAAGCCATGTATCCACCTGTATAATCCAGTAATGTTGATCTTTTATCTAAAAGGGTTAAAAAAAATTATAAAATAGTAGTCATGGTTTTCATAGCATCAGCCAAACATTGTAGAAGAAAGGATTGGTGATACCGTAAGAAATGAAATATTGTTTAATAGTGAAAAGTTTCTTCTTACAAATCAGTTTTAAGACATTTACTGTAGGCGCTAATAATTCAGTCTTTCAGAGAACCATATAAAATGGTCTTTACCATGTTTGTCTTAGGGAATTCATTGCTAAATATAATATAAAGAGTTTATTGACTTCACAATGGAAGATAATGACTCAAAAATCAATTATTGGATTCCAATTGCAGTTAATTGTGAAGATTATTTAGGAAATAAAAAACAAAAAGAAATATCATAATGACTTATTCAAGGATTTTAAATACTTCATCAAGAGTTCTAGTTTTATTACCAGAAATCAGAAGATAAATTCCAATGCAAATGAAGAAAAATCACTTATTTTCTGAAAGAGGAAAACTAGAGTGGCAGAATAAAGGATGTCTTTAGCGACGATTAAATAGTCAGTGAATTCAGTTTCCTCATTTTGCTCATCTCTGCAGACTTTTCTTTAAACTTTCCTGAGTCTTTTCTAGTTCTAGTCAAGAAAGCTTCCTCACCTTTTTACAAAGTGACTGTCTAAGTGTTTGTGTTTTAGATTACTTCAGTCTTTCCTTCATAAAAAGTCTTAACTGTCTAGCTGCATTTTCAGTGCCATATGGAGCAGACACACACATTTTCAGCCCTCAGCTTTGCATCCTTGATGTGGAAACATAGGCAAACTCTTTCTGAGCTGGCCCTGCTACCATTAGAAGAGGATAAAACTCAGGTTCAGGTGGGCCATAGAGTGCTCCCAAGGACCAATTTTCATTTTCTT